>PISW01003111.1:0-46337 GCA_004023785.1 Mungos mungo | reverse complement strand
AGCTGCGTTTCCAGCCTGCAGCACTGCTCTGTGTCCTGCGTGGCATATGGGTGATGTCCAGGAGCCAGGTCTCCACACTCCAAACTGCTGCCTGCCAGCATGCACAGTGCTCCCATTTCATACCAAATGTTCAGATGAAGACACAGAAAAGCAAAAGAACCACCACCTCACAAGGAAATGAGGGGGCAGGATGGATAGAAAAAGGGAGGTTGTCATCAGTTATAGCCTGATGTCCCCACCCTGCTAAGGTTGGAGCCCTTTAAAGAAATTTGCCCAGTGCAAAGTAAGCTTCCATGCCTGCAGCCCAGGCTGTCACCTTCATGGTCCCAGAGGCTCTAGAAGACATTTCACCTGAGTAGCTTGGCTGGGCCATGAGGACTGAGAAGCCAGAGTTCCTACTAACCCAGTGGAAGAGGTGTAGCACATTCCTGGGACTGATGACAGAGCCTTGCTCCCACCTGTACCTTTAAGCATGATGTGAGCCCTCACTAAGTGAGCATTCTGCTCCTGACTCCTGGCCCCTGAGCTGGGAGAGGGAAGAATCCCAGAACAGGTGCTGGAGCACTCTGAGAGCACCGTTTCTGGACCCACGTGCCCCAGAAGCTCTGTCAGAATTGTTGGTGTCATAGCTTGTCCTCTGCATTGGAGCAGTAGCCAAGCCCATCTCAGGATGCCACCCATGAAGAACATGGCTTCCCTCTGGTTTGTCAAGGGCCTGGAACCCTGGTGGGTTGTGTGCATGCAGTGACAGTACAGATCTGTCACCCTGCTTCCTGGGCCCCTCTCTTGCAGGTCCACAGTCCTGGCAGTTGGGTATGACCTCTTCTCTGGCATTCTCTCCCCATCCTCCCATCCCACAGAGGATGGGATAGTTGCTAGAGTTTTAAGTGAAGTCCTTCAACTCAGTTTGAAGTTTGAGCCTAGCTGAAGTTTGAGCCACAGAGATGGTGGTCTGGAAACTTCTAGAAGAATAGCTTCTCCTTTCTTTAGATGTGCACTAGCAAGACTTGTATGTGCCCTAGCTCAGCCTTTCTCCATCCTCTCCTGCTGGGGTCTAGTGGGCCTGAGTCTTCTTGCAGGTGGAGGGAAGGGAGAACCCCTTGCAGAACCCATTGCCGTGGTCCAGACTTGGAAAGGGGCACGAAAGGGCTATGGCAGAAAGCAGGAACACCAGTCCTGGTCCTCTCCCCAAAGTGAGGGTGAAAGTGGCCAGAAAGTGGTCAGGAATTCTGGTTTTGCCCTCCAAGGGCTGGGAGAAAGAGTGCTGGTTGGGAGTTAGGGAAATGCCCGGCCCCTCTCCACCATTTTTCCTGAATTATAGCTCCTTAAGGAGCTTTGCCCTTTGTTCCCCACCCCTGGAGCTTCCTTCCCAGTCTGCCCGCTCCTGCAGAGGACTGTTTCAGGAAGCTGTCTGGGTTTGGTGAGCCATGTGTTCACCGGCCGATTCCCTGCCACTCGGGTGAAGGCTTGGGGAGGAGAGGGTTGAATGTTACCTGGAGAAACCGTGTTCTTCCTTTTCACTTCTCCTGGGAAGGGAGATGGAGTGCTAAGAGACTCTCTCCTAAACCTTCTCTTAGACCTGCTCCCCCTACCCCGGTGTAGAGGGAGCGTGTGTGTTTCCAGGAGTCAGTGTTGAGGAGCATTGGATTAATTCCACGTTTCTAAGAAGACCATGAGGGCTCCCTTTTCTTTTTCTTTTTTTTTTCTTTTAAGCTTATTTACTTATTTCAAGGGAGCACACAGGGATGGGGAGAACAGAGAGAGAGGGAGAGAGAATACCAAGTAGGCTCCTCATTGTCAGCATGGAACCTGATGCAGGGCTCCAACTCACAAACCATGAGATCGTGACTTAAGCCAAAATTAAGAGTTGGATGCCCAACCAACTGAACTGCCCAGGTGCCCCAAGGAGGGCTCTCTTTGATAAGAGTGAGCTTGATACAGACCATGGTCCTTTTCCCCAAGGCAGCTGTAAACTGAAGATTGATTCATCTCTTCCTTCTTGGAGCTCTCAGCTCATCCCTCCATCGGGGCTCTGGCTGGTGGGTATTGCTCTGATGTGCCCCTCCAGAGGCCCCTGAGAAAGACTGTGGAAACACATCAACAGATCCCACCTCTTCACAGGACAAGGCCTACAGTTGGAACTTGGAATGCCAGTCTCTGAGGTCCGCTGCCCCATGGCGTTCCCATGGCAGGGCAGCCCTCCTAGAGTAAGCCTGGGCTAGCAAAATCAAGGAGCCTGGGTGGCAGGCTGGCTGGAGGGGTTGAGGGAGTCCTCAAAACAGAGGACCTCCATTCTCTGCTTTTGAACAGAGCAAGAGCCACAAGGCCGTAGAAAGAAGGGTTTTGCTAAGGGCAGTGGATGTGGCTATATAAGAGGGAAGAGGGATGGCTGGGGCCCTTTCCATGCTGTCGGCCACTCCCTGGTGGCAGTTATATCTGTTGAATGAAGGCATCCTCTGCCTTCCTCTTGAGATTCAAAGCATTCCCGAGACATCCAGACACATGCAGAAGGAAAAGGAAGCCCTGACAGCTTTTCTGTGGCTCTTCATTAAACATCTATGGTGGGACTGTGATCTGAACCATAAACAGTGATGAATGGCCAAGCCACCTGGCACCTGGCACTTTAAAGAAAATCTGAGCCGATTATTGGCACCCTAGTCCCCTGTTCCCTGGGAGGTGATATGGTCAAGTTTAATTGTCTCAGGGAGTCAGAGTTGGGCACTAAGATCTAAGCTTCCAGCTTTCCAGAGTCCTCTCTGGCTTGCTCTGGGCTACCAGTCATTTATCCCACTCCTGCTTCCTCTAAAAGTCCCCAGAGAAACTTTGATTTATTTTCTAAACTCCTACCTTCAGGGTCTTCTACTGTCTCCTGTCTCTCTTAATGTCTGAAGTTTTCAGCCCTATGGAGAAACTCCTTTAACGGTGTCTTTTGTGGAATCTTGCCACTGACTGTGGCTGGAGAGCCCATAGACAAGTATGGTTGGGCCTAGGGCAACTGTTTAGAACCAGCTCTCGGCAGGCATGTGTTCCACATGATCTAATGAAGTGGCAGCTGGGGAAGATGTGACAGGCCCTATGACCCCCAAGCTGTGCCACAGGATAGACCTAGCACTGTGCATAGCCTGGGGTAAGGGTCAGCCAGGGCAGAGCGGACTATGAAACCTCCGGTCCACCTCACCTCCCTGGAAGCTGCTGCCTGCCACTGTGGGGACAACGGGCAGTACCTGTGGGAAAGGAAGCTCTAGAGCCAGACCCTGGTGGTGCTGACCCAAAGAAGGCTGGAGGAAGGGTAGGGTGCTGAGGGATCTGAGCCGGGGCTGTGCAGTGGAGGTTATCCTCGTGATGCCTAACCAGGGTCATGGGGCTCCAGCCCAGAAGAGTTGCCCCAAACTGGGGCTGACAGAACTGTGGCCCTAAACCTACCCAACCCAGAAGCACAGGCTCTGAGCTAGAAGCCTTACGCCTTTCATCCTTATACAAACCCTTCCAGAGATGGTTGAGATCCCCATTTGACAGATAAGGACACATCAGAAAGGTTAAATGGTTGATTACTTGTCAGTTGATAGCTGACACTAGCAAAGCCAGAATGTGAGTCCAAGTTTTTCCAAGGGCTTTCTTCTTTGGGGTGGCTAGACTGGAAAGGGGCTTTGAGCTGGGGCAAATAGATGGGAGATCTTCCGTGACCTGGCTAGGGGGAGATGCAGCCGATAGCCTGCAGTGCCTAGAGACTTCCATTTTAGCAGCCCTCGTGTGTCCCTGCTGACAGAAACTTAAGACTGGGGCACTTTGGCCTTTTATACACACATCTTTTCTATTGCTTCTGACTTGCTAAATCTGATTTGTACCTAAGGCCACATGTTTCTTGGTGGTCCACAAGAAGTTGGAGAAAGCTTTCACTTCTAGAATGTTAGAACTGGAAGAATGGGGGCAGAATATAATTATCACTTCCATCTGCATACTTATATAATGATTTATAAAATGATTTCAAAGCATTTCTTCATTACCATGACATCCTCTGATTCTTATAATCCTGGAGTTGTATATAGAGATGATACTCAGCTGAACAAGTTTTTGTTTTGTTTTGTTTTTTTGATGTAGGCCAGTGCTAGGTCCCACAGTGATACAGAAATGATGAATGAAACACATGGTCTTTGTACAACTAGAGTTTGTATTTTGAGTGAAGGAGATAGACATGTACGTGTCTTTTTAGGCTCTGTATATGATTTTAACAAATATGGGCCAGATTTGGCCTGTGGTCCAAATTAGTTCATAACCCCTAAAGGGTAGGGTACAGTGAGAGATGAGGCTTAGGAGGGTGGCCTGAGTTAGGGATCCCTGAATGCTGTGCTAAAGAGCTTGATCTTGGCCCTAATGGGTGCCCTATCTCATATGCTTTTGAATGCAGGAAAATGATGAGTTTGTTCAGTCTGAAGTGTCATAAGGACATGCTGAAGAGGCAGTTGAGAATGTAGGTCTAAAACTCTGAGTAGAAGGCAGCAACGGATTTGGAAGGGGGTGGAGGAAAGAAGCAAAAAGGGCTAAGGGCAGAACCTTTGGGGTGCATTACAAGCCTAATGAGACAAGCAAGTGTCTGATTCAAGAAAGTAGATTGTGATGACTTAGAAGTCAAAGTGGTGCGCAGCAAGCAGTCCTCTCTGTCTCACAGAGGAAGAAGGTGGAAGTAGAATTGCTTTCTTCTGATTGTTCAAGAATCTTGGCCTGAAAAGAAAAAGTGTCTTGCTGCCTGGTGACAGTCTGCACTAGAATTTGGCTCCTGAATCCACGGCTCTTCTTCTTCTTTTTTTTTTAAGTTTGTTTATGTACTTATTTATTTAATTTATTTGTTGGTTTGTTTATTTACTTAAGTAATCACTGCACCCAACATGGGCTTCGAACTCATGACCCCAAGATCAAGAGTCAAGAGTCATCTGCTATTTTTTCTTTTTTTGTATTTATTAAAAAATATTTTTCCCAGTGTCTGTTTTTGAGAAAGAGAGAGAGCAAGGGGAGGGGAAGAGAGAGAGGGAGACACAGAATCTGAAACAGGCTCCAGGCTCTGAGCTGTCAGCACAGAGCCTGACATGGAGCTTGAACCCACGAACCGTGAGATCATGACCTGAGCCGAAGTCGGCCACTCAACGAAGACACCCAGGCGCCCCTTTCTTTTTTTTAATGTTAGAGTTTCTTTGGTCTTTTTTTTTTTTTTACATTTATTTATTTATTTTGAGAAAGAGAGAGAGTGCACAAGGGCAGGGAAGAGGCAGAGAGAGAGAGGGAGGGAGAGAATCCTAAGCAGGCTCCATACTGTCAGCACACAGAGCCCAACATAGGGCTTGATCACACAAACAGTGATATCATGACCTGAGCCGAAATCAGGATCAGAGAGGCTCAACCGACTGAGCCACCCAGGTAACCCAAGAATCACCTGCCCTTTTGACTGAGCCAATCAGGTGCCCCAATCCACGGCTCTCCTGATACAATCGAAACAAAACCATTAGCCTGCTTAAAGCACCCTTTCATCAAGGGTGTCCTTATGGCCAGTTTGCCTTTTTTCATGGCCAGATAAAAGACTGTGAAATGGTCAAGGGGTATTGAAGAGAGGCTGATGGCTTGGGTGGCCTTCCCCTGTGAATGCCTAGTTAGACCACATCTGAAAGATCCTGTTTGCACATCTGCCCACCCCGTCCCTCCCCTCAAGGGGGACTGTAATGAAAATGGGGTGGATGGGAGAACAGTTTTAATCGGGACTCTTGATCAGCTTACCCTGGGCTTTCCAAGTCTGCTTCCTTCAGAGTTCTGGCTGGAGTTCTGTGAATCTTGTAGAGATGGTTTGATATGCCTTCCCAGGAGACTGGTATTGGCAAGGATCCCCAGTTACTTGGTACAGATGGTTTAATCCAACTCATCCAAGTCAAGATGGCACTATAAATTTATATCTAAACACATAGCAGTAATATACAAAAAGATAAAATTCTAAAAACATAGTCATACACTCCCCCTCCTTCCCCACACACAAAATGACAAACAGCCCTGTAATGAGAAATGTAACAGGAACACAAAGAGGAGAGCAGGGCCGAAGCTGCAGGCCTGCTGATCTCTGAGTCTGGAAGCAGCTGGAAGTCTGGGGTAACAGAGCTATAAAGTTCTCCACATGAAGCATGGAATTAGAGTTTGTACACTGCTTGAACTCAGAGACTGGGAAAGTAGGTAAAAAGAAAAACTTGCTTCCCACCCTGCCCTGGAGCTACACTTTATTTGTAAAGATGCTTACCTAGGGAGAAAGAACCTCACATCCTGGACCTAAGCTGAGTGAGCGCTATAAGATTTGATTCTAGAGCCAGAGGACCTGGGGAGACAATGGTGAAAACCCCTAGACAGGGAGGCAAAAGTAAAATATAAGAGATAAGATGAATTTATACACTAAAGTTTAGAAACACAGGAGGGAAACTAATGAGAAAAAAGAACCAATAAAAATCAAAGAAAAATTTACCTCAGAAGAAATGAAAATAACAGAGCAATTAGAAAATACCTTTAGAGGTGCCTGGGTGGCTCAGTGGATTAAGTGTGGACTCTTTTTTTTTTTTTTTACATTTATTTATTTTTGAGAGACAGAGCACAACCAGGCACGGGGCAGAGAGGGAGAGACACACACTCACACAATAGGAAGTAGGCTTCAGGCTCTGAGCTGTCAGCACAGAGCCCGCGGGGCTTGAACCATGAGATCGTGACCAGAGCAGAAGGCAGACACCTAACCAACTGAGCCAGCCAGGCGCCCCCAAATGCCAACTCTTGATTTCAGCTCAGGCCATGATCTCATGGTCTATGAGAATGAGCCCTGCACTGAGCTCTGTGCTGACAGCATGGAACCTGCTTGGGATTCTGTCTCCCCCCTCTCTCTGTCCCTCCCCTGCTCACATTCTCTCTCTCTCTCTCTGTCTCTCTCTCTGTCTCTCTCTCTCTCTCTCCCTCTCTCTCTCAAAATAAATAAATAAACAAATTTTTAAAAAAGACCCTCAAAGAGATAAGGAAACATGAAATCCATTAAAGAAAAGAAAGGGAAGTTACAAACGGAAGAAGAAACAGGAAAATGTCAGTATGAAAATTACTAAAAATCGAGCAGTGAAAAATAGTGTCATTCGAATTTGAAACAGTAGATACTACTCTAGCTTGGACCCAGAATTCATGAATTGGAACCGAATATTGAGGACTCCATCTAGAACACAACATAGATGTGAAGGACAGATTGACAGGCTTTAGCACATACCTGATAGGAATTCCAGATATGAGTCAAGAAAATGGCAAGGAACTGGGGCACCTGGGTGGCTCAGTCGGTAGAGTGCCTGATTTTAGCTCAGGTCATGATCTCACAGTTCATGGGTTTGAGCCCTGCATCAGGCTCTATGCTGACAGCTTGGAGCCTGGAGCCTGCCTCGTATGTTGTGTCTCCCTCTCTCATTGCCCCTCCCCCGCTCATGCTCTCAAAAACTGAGTAAACGTTAACAATTTTAAAAAGAAAATGGCAAGGAATTAATATTTGAAGAGAAAATGGCTGAGCATTCCAGAACTGAAGAGACCACATGAGTACCAAACAATGAGTAGATATCTAGGCATAATATAGTGAAACAGCAGGCAAAAATAAAGACAAAATACTAAAAACTACCTGAGCAAATAAGAATTCAAAGGAATGACACGTACATCTCATCAACTTAGACACCAGAAGATGATTGAGGGGTATCTTAGGGAAGCTAGAACTCTACACCCCGCTACCATTTAAGAACGAGGTAAAATAAAGGTATTTCTGAACATGCTAAGGCATTTTTATCACCTCCTGGCCTTTGCTAAAAGATATACTAAAGGTATATTTCATCAAGAAAAAAAGTAAACCTGGGGAAAGGAGCAGGTTGTTAGCGCCATCACAGAGCACAGAAATGGACACATGTTGATAAATTTAATTAACTATAGGACAGTATATCCGGATGCTTTCTGGTACAAGTAACAGAGTAATCCACAGTGAGTTAAACTTTTAAAAATATGCTTAATTTGCTTATAATGAGAAATTTGGAGGTAGGGAATTCCAGGGTTGGGGCAGTGGTTCAGTATTGACATGAAGGACCCTAGACCGTTCCACCTTTCTGCTTCGCCGTCCTCAGGGTGGAAGATCTCTCTCCTCGTGGTTTTGAGATGGCTGCTGCAGCCCCAGGCGTCCTATCACTGCCCTGTAGCGTCCCAAGCAGGAAGGCCAGGAGATGCTAGCTAAGAGGAAGTTTTTGAATGTGCCTCTTTTTCAGGAAGGAGAATCTTTCCAAGAAAGCCCCTGCAGACATCTCCTTATGTCCCATTGGCCTAAGCTGATCCGTCCTGAGACCCATTCCAGATAAAAGGGAACAGGCTTACTGTGCTTGGCCTTGACCAGGCTTGTCTCGTCTCCTGGCCTGGCTCCTTTGTTGCCTGAACAAAATCAGGATTCTGTGGCAAAGAAAAAAAGGGGAGTAGCTGCTATTTAGCCAACCAAGAGTGCCTGCCACAGATGACAAAACACACAAAAATCCAGGGTCTAGTTTGTTTTTTAATTAAAAAAAAAAGAAAACTGAAATTGTTGACCACATTGTCAGGGAAGAATAAAGTATAATGAAGTGGGGAATTTCACTGTTTAATCACACCAAGTTGCTTCCTTGTTCAGGGGGTAGCACAGCTGAAAACTTGCAGACTTCATCTACAAAAAATGTATATAGGATAGCGATTTAAGATAACCACGAAACAAAAAAAAGAGAGAGATATAATTTCCAAGCCAGGAGGAAAAAGAATGGTGGGATTGGGGAGAGCATAGCATGCCAATCCAACAGAAGTCAGGAAAAGAAAACATAACTGAAGAAATAGTAAAGAGAAAACACAAAGTAAGGTAATAACAGAAGTCCAAATACATAAATGTAATGGATTACACCCTTGTTAAAAAAAAAAACAACTATCATATTGGATAGAAAGCAAGTCAGTGGTCAGGGACTTATCAGGACCAGCTCTGGCCTTCGTCACCTGGTGGTTGTGTTCTTTAAATGCCTTTCTGTTCCTTGCCTCCTCTTTTCCTCTCTCCCCAGCTGTTTCTGTCTGGCCTTGTCTGCCCAGCTCTTGAGATAATGTTCTTTTTCTAGACTTTTCTTCCTGCCCTAGTACGGATATGTATAGTGAATTCCTGGACTTTTCCCTGATGAAAACAAACCACACGGGGACCCTGTGAGTGTGGAACAGAGCTGGGCCAGCGTGGAACACATCTTAGTGCTCCCGGTGCTCCAGCCTCTCCCACACCTCAGAGCCCAGTAGCCCTCCCCCAGGAGCCTGCCTCTTAAAGGAGCAACATTGATCCTCTCATAGTGAAGACTGATGGTTTATTTCTCTACGACCTAATTTAAAGTTAGCCAGAGTGATGACCGTGGGTTTGAGGAAATTTGTTTGTTCATGGTCTCTGGTTTCCTGACTGTTAACTCTGAGTAGCAGCAGCAAAGGTACCAGCAGAGCTGAGCCCAGACTGGATGTCCAGTAAAGGAAGGGAGGCCCTCAAGAGGCAGAGGCTGCCTTAGGGTATATAACGGGGGTGCAAGGCGGGCCTGAGTCCCTAGGATAACTGGGATGGGCCTGTGCCAGAGCCTGGTGCCAGGATACTGCAATGAGATGACTTCACTTAGCTGAACCCGCGGTGGTGAAGCAGCCGGTTCTCAGACACGTCAAGGGCATGCCTCACTGGGTTTGAGACTGTCAGGTCTCTTCTTCAAAACAATGACTCCCTCCTACCCCCAAGGCACCTTCTGCCAGGGTAGGCAGGAAGTTTGCTGGGTTGTTAGGTTGGCAGGGATCTGGGGCATAGGGAGCCCTTCAATCGTTGTGCCCCAGTTAGTGGGAAGAACCTCTCTGGTACCCAATGGGTGCTTGTGGCAGGAGCACTGGCCTTGGAGCCATCAGGCCTGGAGTGGCATTAAAGCTCTGTCACTTACCGCCTGGCTGACCTCGTTCAGTTAGTCCTGGGACTTCTGTGAATACTAAATGAGAGGCCATGCCCCCAAATGCTCAGAAACTCATAGAGCATCGTGCAGTGTGAGTAATCTGTGGTTTGATGCCTTCATAGTGAGGCTCTGGGACACAGACTCAGGCTGTGTCGGTGGGTGGAAAGAGAGTACTTTGTCAGCATCTTGCTGGTATTTTTTTCCTTCTCCTCATTCCTTCCAGATTCAAGCCCCCCCTTCTCCCCATCCTCCAAGCCTTATTTTGACATTTCTTTTCTCTGCCTGCCAAGAAGATTGTGTTCAGCTGCGTTGGTCTGAGGCTGTGCTATCCTGTGCTTCAGTAGGTTAATTCGATGGCTTGTCTCCTGGGAACTGACCGGAGAGGCTCTAGAACCTTCACCCTTGCCTCCAAAAGCCAGTCCTCCCTGTTCTCCTTTTGGGGCAGCCTTTGCTGCTCAATCCCATATACCTGCTTTTCCTCTCCTCTGCCTGTAAGCTAAAGCCCCCTTGAACTTGTATTGGTTGCTCAAGCGTGCATCCCTTGACTGATAGAAGGTCTAGGGGAGGGAGACCATTCATTCTTCCAAGGCTCGTGCCACCTCTGACCTTCTGGATTCTGGTCACCAGTTCCTCAGTTCAGTTTCAGCATCTCAAGCTCGGCCAGCCATTTAGGGGACCTTTATTGTTCAGTAGTCTCACCAAATATGCTAAATTTGTGACCACAAATCAGGCAGCATTGCTCTGCCACCTACTAAATTTCCCATGTCACTCTTAAAGGCCTGTTTCACATCTGGTCTCTGTAAATCTCCTACCCCAACAATGAAGAGACCCTCGTTTCCCTACCAAATCCCTCCCTGTGTCTGTGCCCCAGCCCTGTGTTGCCTTCTGATTCTCAGACAGACCCTCTCTGTGTAGGTAGCAGCTCCCATTCCTTACTATCAAGGGTTTGGCTTCTCTACTGTACTCTTTTTCCTGCAGCATTAACTTTTTCCTCTACCAGCATACAAATATTCTGTGGTATCTCCCAACTTAACCCCCATTCCACTTCATTCTATCCCTCCCTTTTTTTGGCAACACCTTTATTGAGTTAAAATTCACATACCACACAGTTCCCTCATTTTGAGTGTACAGTTAAGTGGGTTTTAGTCTATTTACATGGTTAGGCATCCATCACCACAATCTTAGAACATTTCATCACCTAGACAGCAGCCCCATACTGATTAGCAGTCACTTCTCAACTCCCTCTAGGCAACCACTGCTTTATGTATTTGCCTAGTATGGAAATTTTATATCATATATATTCTCTCTGTCTCTGTCTCTCTCTTTAAAGAATGAAAATAGGAGCACCTGGGTGGCTCAGTCAGTTAAGCATCCAACTCACAATTTTAGCTGAGGTCATGATCTCATGGTTCATGAGACCAAGCCCTGCATCAGATTCCGCACTGAGCATGGAGCCTGATTGGGACTCTCTCCCCCCTCTCTCTGCTCCTCTCCTGCTTGCTCACGCGTGTGCACTTTCTGGCTTGCTCTCTCTCTCAAATTTAAAAAAAAAAGAATAAAAATAAAAATTTAGGTGTTTCTACTACCTAAATTAAGGAGTAATACATTACCCGGTACTTCTAAGGCCTCTGTAGGCTCCTCCTCGATCTCATCTACCTTCTTGTCCCTCCAGAGAAATTTCCTGAATTTTGCATTATTTCTTTGATTCTCTCTATTGTATTGTCTTGTCTATATATAGAAGCATGTGTTTAGCTTTGCATACGTTTGAACTTTTTATGAACTCCTATTGACATTCATCCCTGACTTCCTTTTCTTGCTCAACATTGTAGTTTTGGTCATCTTCGTCCCTATTGATGTCTGAAACTAGAGTTCAATCATTTTTTCTGTATGACATGAATGTACCACAAGTTACCCATTTTATTCTGAGGGACATCTGGGTTGTTTGCGTTTTTCAGTTATTACCAAGTGGTGTCTTCAACATCCTTGAATGTCTCTTGGTGCACATGTCCATATGTACCTGGTAGTAGAAATACCAGAGTTGATTACATGCCTACCAGGAGGCCTAAAATTTAAAAAATAGAAAATTTCAAGGACATGGAACAAATGGGACTCTCATATACCACTGGTGGAAATATAAAATGCTATAGCCACTTTGAAAAATTATTTTAAAAAAATTTTTTAATGTCTTTTATTTATTTTTGAGAGACAAAGGGAGTCAGTGTAAGCAGGGGAGGGTCAGAGAGAGAGGGAGACACAGAATCTGAAGCAGGCTCCAGGCTCTGAGCTAGCCGTCAGCACAGAGCCCGACGCAGGGCTCGAACCTACAACTGTGAGATCATGACCTGAGCCGAATCCGGATGCTTAACCTACCAAACCACCCAGGCGCCCCGAAAAATTATTTGATAATTTCTCGTAAAGTTTAGCATACACCATCCTATGCCCCAGTATGTCCCCTCCCAGGTATTTACCCAAGAGAAACAAGAGTAAGTGTCCACAAAAAGACGTATACAAGAAGTTCAGGGCAGCTTTATTCATAACAACTCCAAATTGGAAGCAACTCAAATTTCCAAACATGGAAAAGAACAGACTACAGATACATAAAGTATGGATGAATTTCCAAAACACTGCACTGAGCAAATGAAGCCAGACATACAAGAATACGTTAATATGTGTTTCTATGAATTTCAAGAGAAAGTAAATGTAACGTATGGTGACAGAAATCAGAAAAGTGGTAGACTGCTGGATATTAACTGGAAAGGACCACAAGGGAGCTTTTTGGGGTGACAGACATTGCTCTGTGTTTTCTAATGGGTGACTATACAGAAGTGCACATAGGTAAAAATTCATCAAGCTTTACATCGAAAGACACTGCATTTTATTGCATATGAATTAAACCCCAATGGAAAAAATAGATTGTCTCAAATAGGGGTGAGATTTGGGGGAAAAATTAAACAGTATATTTAACCTGTTGTCAGGCTCCACCTTAAGCTTTAAATCTGCTTAGAATAACAAGCAGACTGAATTCCCTGGATTTGTTAGTCAGTGATTCTAAATATTTAGCCTTTCAGAGAGAAAGCATTCATTCCCACCCAAACCTGAGGAAGATTAATCTCCGAAGATATTCATACAAAGGAAGTCATAAAATAAATTAGCCCAGGACAACTGAGGGAAATTTCTACTCTTGGATTCTGTTCCCACACTATGTTTTCTGTGAGAAAGATGGTTTTTAATTTCTCTTTTAAAAAACACAAAACACCACTGGGATATCCTTAGTCTGTCTTTATTAAGTAATACCAAATTATCTTCCAAAGCATTGTACCAATTTATTGTCCCAATAGCGGTATGTGAGTGTTCTTAATACTCCACATCCTCTGCCAGTTCTTGGTACTGTTAGGTTTTTTTTTTTTTTTTAACTAAAAATCCTGGAAGAGAGTGCAAGCAATAAGGTCTGTGACATTGGCTATAGCAACATTTTTCTAGATATGTCTCCTGAGGCAAGAGAAATAAAAGCAAAAATAAATTATTGGGACTACATCAAAAAGCTGCCCAATGAAGTAAGCTATCAAAAAACTAAAAGGCAACTTGCGGAATGGGAGAAGATATTGCAAACGATATATCCAATAAAGGATTAATTTCCAAAATACATAAAGAACTTATACAAATAAACACCCCAAAAACAGATTTACCAATTTAAAAATGAGCAGGGGCACCTGGGTAGCTCAGTTGGTTAAGCATCCAGCTTCGGCTCAGGTCATGATCTAATAGTTGGTGGGTTTGAACCCTGCATTGGATTCTGTGTTGACAGCTCACAGAGCCTGGAGCCTGCTTCAGATTCTGTGTCTCCCTCTCTCTCTGCCTCTCCCCTGCTTGCACTCTCTTCTCTGTCTCTCAAAAATAAACATTAAAAAAATTTTTTAATGGTCAGAAGACATAACAGACATTTCTCCAAAGAACACATACAGATGGTCAACAGATGCATGAAAAGATGCTCAACATCACTTATCATCAGGAAAATACAAATCCAAACTACAATGACCTATTATCTCACACCTGTCAGAGTGGCTAAAGTCAAGAACACAAGAAACAAGTGTTGGTGAGGAAGTGGAGAGAAAGGAACACTCATGTTCTGTTGGTGGGAATGTATACTGGTGCAGCCACTGTGGAAAACAGTATGGAAGTTCCTCAGAAAGTTAAAAATAGAACTGGGATGGCTGAATGGATGAGTCAGTTAAATGTCTGACTCTTGATCTCAGCTCAGGTCTTGATGTCAGTCATGAGTTTAAGCCCCACGTTGGGCTCTACACTGCACATGAAGCCTACTTTAGGGGAAAAAAATATATATATATATAATATATATATTTATATATATAAAATTACTCTATGAGCCAGCAATTGCACTACTGGGTATTTACCCAAAGAATCCAAAATCACTAATTCAAAGGGATACACGCACCTCTTTGTTTATTGCAGCATTATTTACAATAACCAAATTATGAAAGCAGCTCATGTCCATCAATAGATGAATGGATAAAAATGAGTCAGTGAGAGAAAGACAAATGCCATATGATCTCACTAATATGTGGAATTTAAGAAACAAAACAAATGGGCTAATGGAAAAAAAGAGAGACAAACCAAGAAACAGACTTCGCTATAGAGAATAAACTGATGGTTACCAGAGGAGAGGTGGGGGTACTGAAATAGGAGGGTTTTTTTTTAATTCCTCCAAGAGTCCATTTTAAAATGTAAATCAGGTCCTGATCAGGCCCTCTTCAAACCCCAGCTGTCAGATTCATAATAAATCTTAATCCCTTCAAAGCCCTTTGTGGCCAGCCCTCAGCCCTCTGCGCCTTCCTCTCTGACACCTTCACTCCCCGCCCCCCCAGCGCCCCCTCCCCCAAGCCTGCCTTATGGGCCCACTTGTTCTATGTCGAACAGGTCAGTCTTGTTTTCTCCTCATTCTCCTTGCATTCTTTGTTCTCTCTCATGGCTCCTTGTAATTTCCCTTTGTATTTGCCACTAGACCGGAAGCTCCACGAGGACAGGATGGGTGTGTCCTGTCCCACACTGTCCCCATGCCCAGTGCTAGCCCCTTAAATATCTGCTGAATGAACAAACAAGCCCCCAGCCGCCGGGTGCCTCCAGAAGACTGGTCTGCTTCCCTCTGTGGATGCCAGAGCGTGCACCTTCCCTCCAACTTTGTTCACTTGGGGTGTGTACGCATGGGCCTCACAGGAAACATCAGAGCGGCTGTGAAGGGAGAAATCAGAATTAGGCAGTGGGCACCTGAAGGGCTCGGGGAGTCCCCTGGAGGAAACAAGGTGCATGAAAGCACTTCTCAAGGGTCAGCAGTGGTGACTTCTGGATTTGGGATACATGTCCAGGGGCCTCTGATGTTTCTTAGTTCCAGTTAGCAACAGTTCCTCCTGGTGTCTCTGCCCTCAACACATGGTGAGCTGCTCAAGCTCCCAGGGACAGTCTGGCCATGGGGTTCACAAAGCTAGGGCTTTTGCTGGTTACTTCTCTGCTCTTCCCCAGCATGTTGGCGAAACCGGGGCTTTTCTTCTCCCCCACAAGGCAGCCGGTTACCTCGGATGCCCCCTTTGTTGAGTTAGAAGCCCAAGGAGTTACTTCTCCAGTGGGGGGTACATTTCCTTTGAAGCCTCCTGTGCCAACCCCTGCCCAGCCCCTACCTTCAATGGCCACCATGGCTGCCCACCAGAAACCAGGTCTCCCTGGAGAGGCCCCTCAGAAAGCCACCACTTCTCTGAGCCACTTGCTTTGTGGTTGGCTTTTGCTGCATCACAGGATGTTGGGAGAAGGACCCTATAAAACCAAGTGCTTTTCCTCAGATGTTGGGCATGGAAAGGGGTAAAGAGACAATGACCTGGCTTCCCATTTACAGACGATCAGCTGAAGGCTATATGCCTGGAGTCTGGACTTCCAAACAGGTGCAGTAAAACATCAGAAGCAAAGCACCTTGCAGCCTGTGCTGCTGGGCCCCCTGGGCAGCCTGGGTGAGACATGTTGGGGAAGCGGCACTCTAGGCCCTGGAAACCACCTTCTGTGTCTCCTTGTCACTCGTCCCTGAACCCCTTGGTAGTTCAGAGAACCCACAGGCCTCTTTCTGTGCCCTGGCCAGTCACAGGCTTTGGAACCAGATAGACCTGGACACAGATTATCACCTCCAGTCACAAGATTGTGACCTTAGGCAAGTTCCTTTACTTCTGTGATCACTGTTTCCCCACCAGAATGATGTTTACCTTATTGGACTGTGCTAGTTCCATTCCCCGATGGCTTTGTGGTTTGGCTTGGCTCCAGAAATGTGAGCTGCCATGAGTGAAGGGGGCAGCTGAGGTTCTTGAACAGAGTCTGAGAGGCCTTCTCTGAAGCTACTGGCAGCAGCCAGAGGACCCTGGAAGGGCTGGCTGGCTGGAGCCTTCAGCAAAGGGCTGTGAGGCCCAGGAGCCAGGTCAGAACTGGGGCTAACTGGATTTGGAGAAGAGCTAGTAGGACAGGCAGGCGGCCAGATTTATGTGATCCCTGTGGCGTGGCACCAGGGCCCAGAGCTTCCACTCTCAACTTTGTCCCTGACTTTTGCCCAGGCTGATTTGCACATGGCATGGATTCAAATTCCTTTCCTTAGGGCCCATCCCTAAACTACTAGTCTCTTCTTTCTGCTCTTGCCCACCAGAGCAGCCCAGGGCCTGAGATTGCCTATGCCCCCAGGGCCTGGCATTCATTTAATCGAAACATACAGATGAAGGCAACCGTCCAGATGGCTGTGTAGTGGGGGTGCTGAGCCCAACACCCCTGGATCCTGACACCAGAGATGGAAAGATTGTTAACAGTTCACTGAGCTAACCCAGGAGTGCCTCATCTAGAGCTCACATCAGGAAGAGGAGAGGGCAAATCCTGGCAGAGGCCCTCCCCCACTGACCCCTCTCTTGCCCAGAGGAGCTTCTCAAAGCTACTCAGAGGGTAGAGAGCACCAGGGTGGGGAGCCATACCTGCAGTCTCCTGTGATCTTTTCTCTGGGCCATTTTCTCTTCAGTTTCACCTGAAATTCACCTCACACAGCTAGACTAGGAACTTTCTGAACCTGGTTCTTCTTCCATGGACTCCAGGGAAATCATTTTATGTCCTTGTTTACTTTCTGGGTAATAAGTGAGGAAAGCAGGCTAATCTCTTCCTTTGCAGTCCCTGAGAGCTATTGGTGGGTGGCAAGACGGGACAGCCCTTTCTTTTGTTCACCCTTTGGTTAAGTGGGCGTATCCTCTCCTGCTAGCTTTGTCCCCTCTGGGACTTAAGGGCGGGGCGAGGGGAGAGCATGTGTGTGTGTGCACACGCGGATTTATCTGCACATTACTTTTCCTCTCTGCAATTTCAGGGTCATTCTGTGGAAGCTTGGCGCCTGACTGAGAGCAAGGAGGAATCTGCCAGAGGATTACTGCTAGCACGAGCTAACAGCAGGACAGCGGGCCTCAGGGGAGAGAAGATGGGCAGAGCGGCCTGTGAGGCTGGGCCAGCAGCACCAAGGAGGCCTGGGCCCTGGCAGGGAGCTCGGCACACACTCAGCTGACCCGGACGGCATTCACAGTAGATCCCCGCTGAGCAGCATCTGTCCTCAGGCTGGAGGACCTCACAGCAGGAGCAGGAGCTCTGAGCCCCTCTACAACCACAGTTGGGGCTGTGACCATCGGGAGAAGGGAGCAGCGCCTCGAATGGGAAGCGGAAGGGCAGAACCTAGTGCAAGGAGGATCTTGGTTTCTGCAGGAGAGTTTTCTGACACCCACAGAGCTTCCTGGGTTTCTTCTTTCAGTACTGGGGCATCTTCCCCTCCTCCGGTGGAGGGTTTGGGCCAGGAGGGCCAACTGAGGTGTGGACAACTCTTGGATGGAATCCAGGCCACTTGAAGCTCATGTGCTCTCTGCTGTGATCAGGGTTCAAAGGCTTCCCCACTGCAGGGGACGAGGGGCCTCCTCCGTGTCTGCTCATGAACCACAAGGACCCCGAATGCTCCAGACTGGACCATTTCGAGCCACCAAAGAGGGGGGCCCGCGGAGCTGGCAGCCAGCAACCCCAAGGGACTAGAGGGCTGGAATGGACTGACCTCCCCCTCACCAGGGCGGCGGGAGAATCAGAGCCTCTGTGGCCCAGCTAGTGACAGAGAGACCCGATGAAGCCATAAGCAGGGGCCCGAGTGGCCCAGGGACAGGGGAGCCACTCCTGCCTCCGTGCTTCTCCTTACATTGAGGGAGGGTGTGGTAAGGGACCCCTGCCTCCGTCCCCTCCTCAGCACGTGCCCCTATGCCCTTTGCACGTGGTGCCGGAAGAGGCAGGCTACGCTGTGGCTGCCCCATCAGTGGGCTGGAAAAGGAGTGGCCACGGTGACACCCCACTGCCCACCAGGCCGGTGGTCTAGCCCCCCAGGGCGCCAAATCATGAAGTGCTCCCTGCGGGTGTGGTTCCTCTCCGTGGCCTTCCTGCTGGTGTTCATCATGTCCCTGCTCTTCACCTACTCCCACCACAGCATGGCCACCTTGCCCTACCTGGACTCGGGGGCCCTGGGCGGGACCCACCGGGTGAAGCTGGTGCCTGGCTATGCTGGCCTGCAGCGCCTCAGCAAGGAGGGGCTCCCCGGCAAGAGCTGTGCCTGCCGCCGCTGCATGGGTGACGCCGGTGCCTCTGAGTGGTTTGATAGCCACTTCAACAGCAACATTTCCCCTGTGTGGACCCGAGAGAACATGGATCTGCCTCCGGATGTCCAGAGGTGGTGGATGGTGAGAGCTGCGGCCCCTCCTACCTCCCTTTGCTGCCCCCTCTGTCCCCTTGTTTGGGAGTCACTCTTCAAGCCCCCTCCTGGATTTGGGCTGTCTGCCTTCTTGAGCCTGGACAAAGTATTAGGTCCATTGGTCCGTTTGACCAGAGCCATTTGCTAGGGTCACAGGTTGGTGGGGTTTTTTTTGTTTTTTGGGTTTTTTGTTTTTTTTTTTTTTTGAGAGACAGAGCGTGATCAGGGGAGGGTCAGAGAGAGAGGGAGATACAGAATCTGAAGACAGGCTCCAGACTCTGAGCTAGCTATCAGCACAGAGCCCGACATAGGGCTCAAACCCATGAACTATGAGATCATGACCTGAGCTGTAGTTGGAGGCTTAACTGACTGAGCCACCCAGGCACTTGCTAGGGTCACAGATTCTGAAAGGCAGAGCAAGCTTTGGCCTGGAAGGAGAGAGAACTACTTTTTAGTGCCTGTAGGGGCTGAGCAGAGACCAGAAATGCCTAGACTAGGCCAGAGAGGTAACATAGGAGATACAGGCCCCAAGGAGGAAGGCGATGAGAGATGAGGACCATGGCAGGGAGAGCGTCTACCCTTGATAAAGGAAGCAGCCCCTCTCAGCTGCAGCAAACTTGTGCTCTGCAGGGATGTGACCTACCACTGTTGAATCTTCTGACCCTTTAAGAGAACCTAGAAGTCTGTGGTTTCTTGCTAAATATCCTAATTTGTAAGTGTTGGCTCACAAGAATTTTAAACACCATGCGAGTCACTCAGTTTTTTACAATTGCTGGAAGAGGCTTTATTCTGGGCTGGGATAAGAAAACATTGTCAGTTCTTTTGGGGGACGAGGGAGATGAAGGGCAGGGAATGAGGGGACAGGCATGCCTGAGCCTCCCTGCTCCTCTGGATCCTGTCACCCTTCTGCTGCTTTTAACTCCCTTTACCTCATCCCTGTCATCTCTGGAATGTCACTCCCCAGGCTCTCCCAGGGCCCTCTGGTTGCCACGCTGTCAGGTGGCGCAGTGTCAGTGCTTAGCCCAGGGGCCTACAGGCCACCTGCATTCCCCACTGGGGGACTTGGGAGTCACCTCCTGGCTTCCCCAGCTGGCAAATAGGGAGGGTGACGACTCCCTGCTTTTTCTCGCTTTCAGGAAAGCAGTGAGGAGGAGCTCCTGTGATCAGGCTTATCAAAGCAACTCACAGACTCTACTTCTGGGCCTAGACTGTCCAAGTCCCTAAGAATGGGGAGGTCTACAGAGCAAGGATCGCCAGGAGCCCCACAGGCCATTCCTGTGACAGCCTGGAGCGCTCAGAGGGTTCCGCCTGTTAATCATAATCACAGCCTTCATTTTGTGAGGAAAAACAAGGTTCAGATACTGCATAGAGCTTGCCTGAGGTGGTGGACACCTAGAGCCAGAGCAGGATCCTGGGCAGAAGTAGGCCCATGGATAGGCCAGGGCTTCCCGTAGGGATGGAACTCAGGGCTGTTTAAGCACCAAGTGTGTTCCTCAGCCAAGAAGCAGCAGAAGCCACTTCTGTCCTGTTCCCCACAGTCACTCCCTTTTGCTGTGAACTTAGAAATTCTTCTCTCAAGCTTAGCTTCCTCTCCACACTCAGTGTGTGTTCTTGTTCTTAGGAACCTTTCCTGAGCTCCTGTGCTAAGAGAAGAGGCAGAGAAGCAGGCCTACTCCATCCCCTTCATTTATTCTGTCCACCAGCAGCTCCTGCTCAGCCACAGTCCCCGTGTTACAGCTCAGACCATAGAGCATTTTAAAGCCCTAGTTTCTACCTTACCGATTTGTGGTCTGTGAGGCAAGTCCAGTCTGCTCAATATTATTTTAGTTTACTTTTATTTATTTTTGAGAGAGAGCAAACCAGGGAGGGGCAGAGAGAGAGGGAGACAGAATCGCAAGCAGGCTCTCCACTGTCAGTGCTGAACCCAATGTGGGGCTCAAACTCACAAACCGTGAGTGAGATCATGACCTGAGCCAAAATCAAGAGTTGGATGCTTAACTGACTGAGCAACTCAGGTGCTCCTGCACAACATTTCTAAAATACTTAGTGAGCAGCCTGGGTGGCTCAGTCGGTTAAGCCTCCGATTCCGGCTCAGGTCATGATCTTACAGTTCATGAGTTTGAGCCCCGCATAGGGCTCTGTGCTGACAGCTCAGAGCCTGGAGCCTGCTTCACATTCTCTGTCTTCCTCTCTCTGCCACTCCCCTGTTTGTGCTCTGTGTGTGTGTGTGTGTGTGTGTGTGTGTCTCAAATATAAATAAATATTCAGAAAATATTTTAAGTATTTGCATTAGTTAACATTTAGGAATTAGGATATTTCATGTGAAATCCATATATATTTTCAGCTTCTCTTGAAAAAGTGGAAAGTTGGGTGCTTTTGAGCTCACATTTCAACACGGTAGCCATCAGCTCACTCCTTTCTGATGGGCCTTCTGTTTGCCATAGGCCCATCCGACACTTTGCTCCTGCACAGTTGTTCCTGCGCAGTTCCTTGCCTGGCGCGTTGGCATTTGAGGGCCGCCCCAGCTTCATTCCATGGTCTTCCACGGACACTGGCGGTGGGAAGCACCGGGAGCCAGTCTCCCTCCAGCCGCGCTGACTTTGAAAGAATTCTGTATTTCTCTGCCTTCCCCGCCTGTCCCCCAGGGCTCAGGGGGGTGACTCCAGTTATCCATGTGGATACTGCGACAAGATGCAGCTTTCCTAACCCTGAGGCCTCAGGCCGAGTCCCAGAGGCGCCCTCTGTGGGCGGGTTAGGAATGAGCCCTCGGAGCTCGGCAGGGTTTCCACATTAACTGCACCTCAAAATGACTCTTCCTGTGACTCATAGCTTCCCTGAGAGGACAGCGGAGCAGGGGCCTCTGCAGGCATGACGAGCCCAGCAAGTTTCTCTGCTCTGCGGTACCCATTGACTCCTGAGCGTGTGCCTGATGAGCGGGGCACCAGCCTTAGAAGGGAACTTTGCTGTGTGCGAGAGGGAGAGGGGGCGCGTCCTCACTGTTGAGAGAGAATTCCCTTCCCCTGGCTGAGACTCGAGGGTGAGGGCAGGGAGGGGAGACCGGCAGGAATCCCTCCCTGCTCACCATCCCTCTCCTTCCTTCTCCGCTCCTGTCCGCAGATGCTGCAGCCCCAGTTCAAGTCTCACAACACCAACGAGGTCCTGGAGAAGCTGTTCCAGATAGTGCCAGGCGAGAACCCCTACCGCTTCCGGGACCCCCACCAGTGCCGGCGCTGTGCTGTGGTGGGGAACTCAGGCAACCTGCGGGGCTCTGGCTACGGTCCGGACGTGGATGGGCACAACTTCATCATGAGGTGAGCCGCAGGGAGCCCAAGGGTGGGCCCAGGACAGGCCTCCAGAAGGAGGCACTAGCCTCTGTAGACTTGTCTGGCTGTGTAGGAGTTGCCCAATGCTGTGAGCCTCTGATACCAGAAACTTCTATAAAGGCTTGAGTCTCTCACTCTTATTTGTTGGGTGGATGGGGAGGCGGAATTCCCATTCTATGCTTTGCTTGAGGCCCGCACTCAGTTTTGAGCCCTGAACTCCTCTGAAAAGAGCTGAGAATAGACCCCTGTTTGTTTTCTGGTGAAAACTCCCACCTGCCTGGTCCCCTCAGTGCTGGGCCAGGAGTGAGGGCCCCACACTAATGTCTTGATTAATAGCCACAGATGGTTCCTCCTGGCAGACTCACAGAAGACTGAGGTCCTGCGCAGGAAGAGGAGCTGCTCAGTGCTTGCTCTGGGCTGCTGTCCCTCACCTTTATTTCATGAGGTTTAGATTATGTGGGGCAGATTCATTTAACAGACATCTCTGCCCAGCCTTGAGGAAAGGAGAGCGTTTGGAAAAGCATTCATTTCAGACAAAGACAGAGAGCTGTGGGCCTGGAGGTGAGCAGGGACTACGTGGTAGACGTGTAACTCCACCATGGGCTGCTCATTCTGCTCCTGAACCTGTATCTTCTGACTTTCTCCTTAGACTTGGGGACAGGAAATGTCACAGTGGGGATCCTTCCATCCCACTCCTTGGTGGAAAAAGAGCCTTAAGAGTAAAGATACTGAAAATGCCGAATTTTCACTAAGCATCTCTTAGGATGAGCATTGCAGAAAGACCAGGTTTCCCAGGAGGCAAAGGAAAGGCTTTGTCTTAGAAACTGTTGCTGTTTCCATGGCAACACCCAGGCAGCAGTATGTCTCTGAGGCTTTCACCGTTCCTTGCAAAACCTTTCTCATGTTGAGAAGGGCGGGGGGTGGGGGAGAGGAGGTCTGCTAGGCCCCATCCAGGAACCCAGAGCCACCTGAGATTCTCCACATCCTCCAATTGCTGGTATTCGAAATGTAAGGGAAGCAAGCTGGGAGCTGGAGAGGGGCTCTCTCTACCCAGAGACAGTGGCCGAGAGTGGGGAAGACGGCATCCTTCGCTTCAGTGCAGCCCTGGGACTCTTGGGAAGCCCAGGAAAATGGTCTTGAGGGCCTGCATCTTCCTGCCTCCACTGCCCTGCCAGCTGTACTAAGTGGACGCTTTCATTATGCATGTCAGTGGTGGTTGGGAAGCTCCAGGGTAGAAGCAGACAAAATGGCTTGGTGCTATGACACCTTGATGGTATCTGGTCAGGCGAGGCTGCAGAAAGGAATCCACAGAAATTCCCTCACAGGGACCAGGTTAGGAGTTGTGCGTTTTGGAGTGGACTCCAGAATTGCTTTGTGGAAGGGGTGACCCAGATTGAACTGGCTTTTTGCTGATCTGTACAGACATCCTGATGGTGGTGGAGGTGACTTTCCTTATAGGCATGTCTTGGTTTGGAACCACTGAGGAGGCCTTCCTTGTCCCTGGAGGCAGGACCAACATAAGACCTTGCCGAGCTGAGTTACAGTGAGATGATGGCTGTACCCATATTTCCCTACGCCACTCCCCAGCTGCCTCCTCCTCCTCCAAGTCTGCTGAGCCCTGCTGACAACTTCCGTGGAGTTGAGCTGGTCCTGCCTCAGCCATCAGCAGACCTAGAACAAGCACCTGGCAGACTGCAGGCTCACCTTAATACGTGAATGAATGAAAGAGACTAGGTGACCAGATACCAAACCCTAAGCATGAATACACACCCACCATTCTCCTGGCTCTGCCCTCAGGTGCTGCTTTGTTGGGTAGAGGCAACCAGGAACAGGTAGAATTCTGGAATGCTTTTCCTCTGAATCATGGAGATGTAGTTCAACCTGAATCTTGCTCTGGCCCCTTTCCAGGGCTTGGCTTCTCCAGAATGAATCAGAGCCTCAAAGCAAAATCCTGTCCTCAAGATCATGCCATGTTCCTTCTTTCTGCCTTGGAGGGTCTGAAACATCTTTTTAGAACTCTTACTCCATTCATTCTCAGGTTTTAGAAAGCTGGTACCTGCCCAGCAGGTGAGAGGGCCCTGAGGGAGGCGGAAGCAATGCTATTGCTTGCCAGGTCTAAGAAGGGACTTCCTCAAGACTGTGGCTACAGATGCAGTGGAAAAGGCAGATGGTGGGGGTGGGGTGGGGTAAGTGTGTCTTCAGAGGCCAACCTGGGACACTTGTAGCCCTTTGATCTATGGGACCAGTTTGGCCTCTCCATGTCAGGTGAGAGGAGGTTTTTTCTTAGGTACCCATCAGAGTGAACCTTGACCCCAGCTCCTGCGCAGTCCAGGCCCCAGCCAACTTGAGTGTCACCAATCCAAGTCGTCCACTTCCTGCTACGCTGTTACATACCCCAGGCAGCTGAGAAACACCCTCCCAAACTGCTCTGTTCCTCAGAGATCCCAGGGCTGATGTGTGACAGAAGGCAGATCCAGACTCTGGCTCTGGTGACCAAAGGACACCAGTGCTGTGTGTCGAGCTCTAGTAGCCCCAGCAAACTGTTACATAATAAATGGGAAAGGATACTTTTAGGCTCTTCTAAGAGATAATATCTCTGAACCCTAAAGACCAGGAAAATAGAAGGGCACCCAGACAGGAAGCAGAGGGGAAGTTAACCTAAAGAAATGGAGACAAAAGCACAGTTGGTCCTACAGGGAAGATTCTAGGCTTCTGCTTGAGCCAGACTAGAACTGAAGTGGCCAAGAACAGAGACTCACTCTCTAGTTCCAAATCAGGCCATTCTCCGGCTTTATGGCTTCCCAACCCCAAACATTCTCCAGTCCCTCAAGGGAAGGGAACCAGAGAGCTACAGCAATATGACCAGCAGTGGTGGGGCATCCCGGACATGCTCTGACTGCATCGTGCCATCATGGGGAGGTGGGCAGGAGGAAGGCATTGTGGGAGCCCCAGTGAGGTAGGAGGTCTTCACCAAGCCCAGCTAAGTGGTGCCAGCCACTTTAAGTACAGGTAACATTTACCCTGGTTTTATAGAATAGGCATAAAAAGCTGGGAAAACACATGGAGACTTTACTCCCTCTCTCCCAGGTCCCTTTGTCCCCAGTGGAGGGCAAGGTTATGGTCATCTATCTGGGTAGTCATGATTCTACAAGGTGCTCCACCTAAGACAGGAATGTTCTCATAAATGATCACAGCAGAAAAGACCAACAGGTTTGTGTTTAAAGCTGGATCACCTGTTTTGAAGATGTTCGCCAAAAGAGGGAGTTTTGGTTTTATTGATCCTATGTTTTACACAAGTTGAAAGGAAGTAGAAGCATTCTGGGCTTATTATACCCAGGAGGGTGGTGAGCCCACTCTGGGTTTCTGAGTTCTCCCATGGCAGCATGGGAGAGACACATCCACACTGCACATCACCAGTGGACAGCCTAGGTGGGCACTGTCAGAACTTGGAGTATCCCTCCTGGCCTCGGAACAGAAAGGCAGATAAGAAGCTGACATACCGGGCTGGTGGTTGGTGCTGGTGGAATAGAGGCTGCCATCCAGCCCAGGGGCTGGGGGATGCTTCAACTTCTTATCTTGCTTCCACCATCTAGGAAAGAGGACAGAGCAGCCAGGTAAGGTTGAAGTTGTAGAAGGCTGTTCTTTTCTGAAAAAAAAGAAAAGAAAAAAGAAACGAAAAGAAAAGAGAAAAGAAAACAATTTGTAAGAGTAATAAATATGTTGTTATTGGGGAAAAAAACAGAAATATATATACTAGGGGGCGCCTGCGTGGCTCAGTCGGTTAAGCATTCCACTTCAGCTCAGGTCATGATCTCACAGTTCAGGAGTTCGAACCCCATATCGGCTCTGTGCTCATAGCACAGAGCCTGCAGCCTGCTTCAGATTCTGGGTCTCCCTCTCTCTCTGCCCCTCCTCCGCTCACGCTCTGTGTCTATCTCTCTATCAAAATAAATAAACATTTAAAAAATTGTTAAAAGAAAGAAATATATATATTAAAAGATGAATTACCCTTCCCCATCCCATTTCACAAGAGTAACCTGTGTCACCAATTATAATACTCTTCCTGATTTTTTAATCCACATATAAAAGTATGTTTTTTCTTTCTTCCTTCTTCCTTTTGCTTTCTGCACCTCCTTTTCTTTTCTATTCTTTTTTTTTTTTTTACAAAAAATGGTATCACACTATCTAGTTTTAAGTTTTCCTTTTGTGTGTTGTTAATTCCCTCCTGCAGTACATAGTAGTACTCAAAAGATACATACTAAAAGGGAAGAAGTGGAGAAACACCTCACGTTACTTGGTTTTTTTTCACTGAATAGCTGTTGGACTTATTTCTTACCAGTACATATAAATCTGCTTCCCTCATTCTTATGGCTACATGGTGTTCCATTATATGAGTGTGCCAAAATATATTAACCAGTTCCTTTTCTTAATGTTTATTTTTGAGAGAGAGTCAGACCCTTAATTGACCGAGCCACCCAGGCACCCCTAATCAGTTCTTAATTGCTAAATTGATTCGCTTTTTCACTACTGTAAATAATAATGCAGTGAATATCTTTGTGCACATGTCTTTGCAGACTTATGCAACCGTTTTTATAGGATAGGTACTTAGAAATGGAATTGCTGGGTCAAAGTATACACCCACTTATATTTTTGATGGATAGAACCAAATTGTCCTCTAAAAATCTCATACAGGGCCACCTGGGTGGCTCAGTTGGCTAAATGCCTGACTCTTGGTTTGGGCTCGGGTCATGATCTCACAGTTCATGGGAGCCCTGCATGGGGCTGTGTGCTGACAGCGTGGAGTCGGCCTGAAGTTCTCATTCTCTCTCTCTCTCTCTCTCTCTCTCTCTCTCTCTCTCTCTCTCTCTCTCTCTCTCTCTCTCAAAATAAATAAGTAAACTTCAATGGGGTGCCTGGGTGGCTCAGTCGGTTAAGCAGTCAACTTCAGCTTAGGTCATGATTTCGTGGTTCACTAGTTTAAACCTCTCATTGGGGCGGGTCCCTAGGTGGCTCAGTCGGTTAAGCAGCCATCTTCAGCTCAGGTCATGATCTCACAGTTTGTGGGTTCGAGCCCCGCATCGGGCTCTGTGCTAAGAGCTCAGAGCCTGGAGCCTGCTTCAGATTCTGTGTTTCTGTCTCTCTCAGCTCCTCCCCTGCTCATGCTCTCTCTCTCTCTCTCAAAAATAAATTTAAAAGCATTTATAAATAAATAAATAAACAAACTTAAAAAAATAAGAATCTTGTACCACTTTCTATGGCAGTGTCTTCTCACGTCACCCTCCTGTCCTTGCAGGATGAATCAGGCGCCAACCGTGGGCTTTGAGCAGGATGTTGGCAGCCGAACCACTCACCATTTCATGTACCCCGAGAGTGCCAAGAACCTGCCCGCCAACGTCAGCTTCGTGTTGGTGCCCTTCAAGGCCCTGGACCTGCTGTGGATTGCCAGCGCTCTGTCCACGGGGCAGATCCGATTGTGAGTCGCGCTGCTGCCTGGGAGTGGAATGGGGACGGCAGGAGCATTCTGAGGGGCGTCTTCCCAGGGATTGGCTCTTAGCCTTCTTTTCACTGAATATTTTGACCAAGAGGGGCTGGTGAGGAGGGAGGCAATAGTAGGGAGAGCCCAGAGTGATGGGTTAGCTGAGGCCACAGGTTGTTCAGTGTCACTGCCTGCACAGTGACAGCCGGCTTCCTCTAGGTAGAAAGGGTAGCAAGGTTTTGGTCTTCTTTCCAGGAGGTGGCTCCTGACTGTGGGAGCTCTGCCTTCTGAGAATTTTCCTTAGAGACAGTTGCCCCACTGCAGCTGGAAACCTGAGGATATTTAATTTGCCAAGTTTTTAAATTTTATTTTAATTTTTATTGAAGTGTAGTTGACACAGAGCGTTACATTAGTTTCATCACCAGGTATTTTTTTTCAATTTTTTAATGTTTATTTATTTTTGAGAGAGACAGTGTGAGCAGGAGAGGGGCAGAGAGAGAAAGACAGAGACACAGAATCTGAAGCAGGCTCTAGGCTCCAAGGTGTCGGCACACAGACGCAGGGCTCAAACCCATGAATGGTGAGATCATGACCTGAGCCAAAGTTGGATGCTTAACCAACTGAGCCACCCAGGCGCCCATCACTAAGTATTTTTTAACACCTCTATTGAGGTGCAGTTCATGTGCCATACAATTCTCATTTAAAGTATACAAGTGGCTTTTATTAAATACAGTGGTGTGTAACCATCACCACAGTTAACTTTAGAACTCCTTTCATCTTCTTAAAGACGAAGATCTTTAAATATCTAAAGATATCTCTCTACTCCTTAGCCATCACCCTTATTCCCTATACCCCATACCTCAGCCTTAGACAACAACCACCACTAATCTAGGTCTCACCGTGTGTGTGTGTTAAAATGTATAATATGGGGTGCTTGGCTGGCTCAGTTGCTAGAGCATGTGACTCTTGATCTCAGTATTGTGAGTTAAAGCCCCACACAGGGTATAGAAATTACTTAAAAAGAAAAAAATAAATAAAAATTCACTTTTTCAGGTCACTGCCCACATTTTCCACCAAAAATATAAGTACATTAGGGGCAACTGGGTTGCTCAGTCAGTTAAGCGTCTGACTTCAGCTCAGGTCATGATCCCATGGTTCATGGGTTCAAGTACCGTGTTGGGCTCTGTGCTGACAGTTCAGAGCCTGAGCCGGCTTTGGATTCTGTGTCTCATTTTCTCTCTGCCCCTCCCCTGCTTGTGCTACCTCTCTGTCTCTCAAAAATAAATAAATGTAAAAATTAAAAAAAAAAATTTAACAGGGCGCCTGGGTGGCTCAGTCAGCTCAGGTCAGATCTCATGTTAGTGGGTTCGAGCCCCGCGTCAGGCCCTGTGCTGACAGCTAGCTAAGAGCCTGGAGCCTGCTTCCCATTCTGTGTCTCCTTCTCTCTCTGACCCTCCCCCTCTCATGCTCTGTCTCTCTCTGTATCAAAAATACATAAAACATTTAAAAAATTAAATAAAAAAAATTTAAGTACATTCACTTTGTTGTGCAAACATCATCCTATCCATCTCCAGAACTTTTTCATAATTTCAAGTGGAAATTGTACTCATTAAATAACTCCCGACCCTTAGCCTTTGTTAACCACTAATCTTTTTTCTGTATGATTTGACTATTATAGGTACTTCATGTAAGTGTAGTCATAGTGTTTGTCCTTTTATGCCTGGCTTATTTCACTTAGCATAATGTTTTCAGGGTTTATCTATGTTGTAGTATGTACAGGATTTCATTCCTTTTAGAGGCTGAATAGTATTCCATTATATGGATATACCATATTTTGTTTATCAATTCATTCATCAGTGGACAAATAAGCTCTTTCCACATTTTGCCTGCTGTCACCATGTATTTTTTATTTTTTTATTTTTTAAAAATTTTTTTCTTTTATTTATTTTTGAGAGACAGAGACAGCACAAGCAGGGGAGGGTCAGAGAGAGAGGGAGACACAGAATCTGAAGCAGGCTCCAGGCTTTGAGCTAGCTGTCAGCACAGAGCCCGACGCGGGGCTGGAACCCATGAACCATGAGATCATGACCTGAGCCGAAGCCGGACTCTTAACCGACTGAGCCACCCAGGCACCCCTCCATGTATTTTTTAGACATAGAAATATAAATCACAGTTTCCTGACTTTATCTTATGTTTGGGAGACATAAGGGCTAAAATAAGTGTAGTTGAGTTTAAGTCCCTTACTTAGAAAAGGAGTATAAACTACAAGTGCCATTGCTGGCTTCATAGGGAAGGAGGGATTGGTGCCAAATGTGAGGATAGTAGCAAGAGGGTCATTGTGGGCAGAAGTAAGACACAGACATAGTGAGTGTGAGATGATTGGCTAATCAAGTGGGGCGTTCATAGCTGAGTGTTGTGGAAAGAAACGTTTCGGCTGGATAGTGGAAGGTCCGAGTGTTTGTCTAAAACATCCTTATTTTATCCTAAAGAACATGGGTAGCTGCTGAAGTTTTCCAAGCAAGGTACTGCGGTGATGTGCTCTGGGAAAGCAGTCTGGAAGCAGGGCATCTGTTGTAATGCTGTCATCACTCAGGTCTGAGAGGGAGGAATGGCAACTGTGGGTCTTTCTAGATCCCAAGGGCTATCTAAATATTCTTTCTGCTTGCAGCACCTATGCACCAGTGAAGTCCTTCCTTCGAGTGGACAAAGAAAAGGTAAGTTCCACCTCCCCCTTGGTCATCCCCATCTCATTGGAAACAGTGCAGATCTGACTCATGTGCCCAGTCCCGTGGCTCAGGTGTCCCCCAGTGCCCTTCCAGAACCTTCAGAGTCCACCCATCTACAGGTATGCCTGACCCACTCAGAGGCCACAGGAACCAGGGAACTTGGAAGACCAGGTCTGCTGGCAAGCATGGAGGAGCTGGCAGAAGCTGCTTAGAGCCTGGCCTGAGTCTCCAGGTCCCCAGCACCCCTCATGTGTCCGTTACCTTTTCTCTTCCCAGGTTCAGATCTACAACCCAGCCTTCTTCAAGTACATCCATGACCGGTGGACAGAGCATCACGGGCGGTACCCTTCCACAGGGATGCTGGTGCTCTTCTTTGCCCTGCATGTGTGTGATGAGGTGGGTAACCCAGTGTTAGGGGTACAATAGAGATACCCATGCAACAGAGGGGATCAGCCCTTCTTAAGGCTTAGCAGAGCAAGAGGCATGTGTTTTTGTAGGCAGAAACCAAGTGGCTTTGATTTCCCGCATTTCTAGGCTGTAAAGTATATACATCTTCATATCCCAAACTTACTATGTCCATGATTTTACCAAATCTGAAATCAATTCAGTGAAAAGTTAAATTTATTTAAAAATGAAATAGAATACTATTACCATATTGGTATTACTTGCCATAAAGAAAAAAATCATCAAAAATATAGATAGAATGGAAATAATGTAGTTAAGTCCCAGCGGGATGGTCTCCCACCTCTGTGGGCCCCAGGCCTGCTCTCTGTGTGTTAACACTGTTGGTCAGTCGTTCCTGAAGCCACATCTAGCAAGCAGGGCTGCTGTGCCACACTCGCTCATGGCCAGCACACCCACTTTTGCCAGAAAATTCAGTGTTGGGGGCTTGACCAGCTTTCATATAAAAGTATTCCATTAACAAACAACATCGAAAACAAACAAAAAAGGAACGTTAGCAACGGTGGGAGGCCATAGTCCCAGACTGAGGCGTCCCGCTGTAACCAGACGGGTGGAAGAACCGAAAGGGAGCAGCAGTCTTGCTGAGTCGCTGTCCTTAGCTCCAGGCTTGGGTGTCGCGTCTTCCCGGTGCCGCCTCCCGCGCACTCCGAATTGACCAACTGCGCGTCTCCTAGCTGTCGTCAGGTCGCTGCAGCCCCTTTCTCCTAGCCCACCACGACCCTAGGCTCTCCCGCGCCCTGCCCTCCCGGTCCCCGACGCGGGGTGACCTGCGCCGCCCTCCCCTGCAGGTGAACGTGTACGGGTTCGGGGCTGACAGCCGAGGCAACTGGCACCATTACTGGGAGAATAACCGGTACGCGGGCGAGTTCCGGAAGACGGGGGTGCACGACGCCGACTTCGAGGCTCACATCATCGACATGCTGGCCAAGGCCAGCAAGATCGAGGTCTACCGAGGCAACTGAGCCCGGCCTCGCCGCTACCCTTCCGGGCCAGGCGCGAACCTCCGGCGCTGGCTCCTAGCCCGGACTCCAGGCCAGCCGGAGGGCGGCGGCCTCGGCGTGGGCACGGCGCCCCATTGGGCGTTTCCTGGCCCTGGGAGCGACGCCAGGCCGCGGTCTGGACCAATCATGCTGCAAGTCCAGCGAGCGCCGGCTGTCCCCCGCCGATCATGAGACTGGGGACAAGCCCGGGCCTGGCACCAATCAGCGCTGCAGTCGGGGCGGAGGCTTGTTTTTTCCCGACCAATCTTGAGACTCAAGGAGAACTTCCGGCGCTGGGCCCGTCTCCTCCAATCAATGGCCTTCGGAGGCGGGCCGGCGGCTGCTGAATCCCCTCTCCCCTATGCTTTGGATAGGATTTTATTTCATGCTTTTTAAGGAACAGGGGTTGGTTCCGGCCTCAGTGAAGTACTTTCCTCAGTGTCTGCAGGAGCAGTATCCGTCGCTTGTCGGCCTCACTCGGCCAGGGCCGCCAAGGAGGAGGCGGTGGGGAAGGTGCGGGGGTAGCGGCTGCTCCGCTTCCCGTGTGGGAGGGAGGGGGTTGGGGATCCCTCGTGACCTCGGGGTGGGCGGAGGGGGGTTGGCCGTTCCTTTCCGGTGGTCTAGGGGAGATCAGGTGGTTTGCTGGGAGCGCGCTTTCATCGCAGGGGAAAAGCGGGAGCCCTCTCAAACCTCTTCAGGACTCAGAGAATTTTGGACCCCACATTTCCTTTATCTGTCAGGCCCTGATGGGTGAGTGTAAACCCACCAAAGAAGTGCAGTGGCTTGTGGGTCCCCTCATCCTTCTCCCCAGTCCCACTTTCGCCACCCTATGGATTGGCCTTTCTGACCAGGGCATTTAGCATCTCACCCGAAAACTAGAACTGTATTCACCCCCTGCTAGCGGGCGGAACTCTCCTAGGGCCTAACTCTGGAACACCGGTGTAAGGAACAGGGCAAGGGACAAGGAAGCCCCGTCACTTAAGATGTAAGGTGCTTCTTACTCTCGTGTATTCTCGGCCCCCACTGTCCACCCACAACCTTTTCAGTGGCTCTTTTTAGGCCCTGGGCCTCCTCACCAGCCTACTTGTTCTGGGAAAAAAAAAAAAATCAAAACTTGCCCTGGGGTTAGGGGGCACTGCTGCTTCTCCACTCCCTACCCCTCTGTCCCGCTCGCACGAAAAAGCGAGCTCGAGCACACACACTCGCAGGCGTGTTTGGCCTGCTCTAGGGAGAGGGAGCAACACGTGGGAAAGAAGGCTGGAGATGGGGAAGCCAGCTTGCCTGGTGCATGCGCCTTCTTCCTTCACCTGTCACCCTAAAGAGGAGTAGGAAACCTCTTGCTTGGGGGTGGAATTTGCTTTGTCTCGTAATTTAAATAACTTGGGGTTACCAGGGATGGCTGACCAACAAAAATTCTTTTTAAATTCTAAGCTGGCCATGCGTAAAGCTGGGATTCTAGCTGAGGAGGAGTAGACTTGTCCGCCTGCATGCCTCCTCTCCTGCCCTTGCGTCCCCTCCCCCCATGCTCGTGTCCTGCCTCCTTGCTCTAACCCACTTTCGGTTTCCACATCTAGAAGGGCAGGGAAACCAACTAACAGGGGTTAAAACTGGAGGTTGCCAGCATGACTGAACCTACCTTAAGCTCCGAGAGGAAGCTGTTGATGGTATTCTCACCTTACAAGGTTGGGGAAATTTCGGAGGGGGGAAAGGGCTTCTGTGAAGTTTCCAGACCACTAATAGGATCCCCCTTCCTGACAGTGAGGAACACAAATACCACCCTTTATCTTACTGAGTTGATACCACCAAACAGCCTCCTGGCCATTGGTGTAGTTCCTGCAGCTGGCTGGGGAACAGTAACCAGCAGGGAGCATTCTAGAAGAGGGTTGGGGCAGGGTAGCGGGCACCCCTAAAAGTTAATATATTGAGAACTTAGAGTCTGTTCCTTTCCAATTCCAAAAGGAGTAGTAGAGCATGAGGGTGGATTTGGGGGGCCTTTAGTGGAATGCTTCTCTCAGGGCCCTCCCTCCCCCCATCATTTTAGAGAGTCAGGCACTAGCCTTTCTTGCCAGTCTCAGCTCAGTGCTTCCCGAAGAGGCGGTTTGGAGTGTTTAGAAGATGAAAGAATGCAATTATGCCAAACAGTATTGAGCAGAATAATTTATTTCTTTTTTGTTCCTTTTTCTTCTTTGTGTTTTGTTTTGTTTAAAACATTAATAAATCCCCTTTCTGGAAGAGGTAGGTCCCAGCGTCCAGCCCAGATCTCCTTTTCTGCCATAGTTATTTAAACATGTTTTTTATTTTCTTCCCTTTCTCTCTCTTTCTGAATTAAAAAGAACAAAAGAACTATGTAGTCATTTGTCTATTTGAAATGGGTATGGTTGTGGAGAGACGGCGTCTCTGTCACCCGGGAGCTGTGACCAAGTAATGACTAAGAACATTGGGTGGAAGGTACGAAGAAGAAAAATACTGACTCCCAGACACCTGTCCCCATATACACGAGCCCTCCCAAACCCAGTCACCAGCGGTGCCCTCTGAAATGCTGGCTCTTCACTACTGTCTTTTGAGGCACGGGAGTGGACTCTCCACTGCTGGGGCCGCTGCAGATTCAGCAGGCACCAGCATGGGGTTTCCCCCCAACATTTCCAGGTTCTGCAGAACTCTCTAGGATGCAGTAGGTGTAGGTTGGCAGGAAATTGACCGAATGGTAGGAGCAGGTTCCACAGGCATCTGAGGAATGGAATGCCACTGAACATCCAATTTTATAGTCCAGTGGGTCATCTACTATGGATCTCACAACAGACAGCTTAGAGTCTAAAGCCACTTGGTGTCCTGCAGTTTACTTTGTGCCTATTCCCAAGAGCAATGTAGGAGTTGCTTTTCAGTTGGAGAATAACTTTTGGTAGAGGAGGGTATTGGTATTTTCTAAAATCCTAGAACTGGGGCTATAGTTCTCTTACTTGGAATTGTCATCTGTCTCTACCACAAACATTCTATTAGCCTTTGGTTGCCTGGGTCCTAAGGCCTGGTGGCAGGACGGTGTACACTTAGGCTGGCCTTCTGAGAACCATTTCTTGTTCGGGTCCCACTCAAGTCAAAGCCAGCTGCCTTATAGGTCACTGTAATTGATTGGAGCAGCGCTCCCCAGTATTGTACCTGTTGCCTCCAGAATCAAGAGTCCCACCAAATTGTGTATCTTTTTTTCTTTTTCAATGTTGGCCAAGGACTCTGTTGCTTTGATCCCACAAAAATACCACATCGGGAACCAAACCATCAGCATTACCATTTGATTGCATTTGCAGAAAACTGTTAGTTTCTAAGACTCAAAGATTGAGAAAATGGGATGAGGAAGAACTCACCTACCCCTGTATAACTCAAATTTGATGACAGCACCAATCTGTAGATGCTGCTGGCATGTGGTATTGACTTTTTTTTTTAACTTACTACCTTGGAGATGGTTCTAGGGACTTCTCCTTGGCCCCATCTATCATAATCACCCTCATTCCATGGGTAAGGCTGCCAGTCGGGATTTTGCCAGGTAATAAATGTCTCTCTTCCCTTTGGGGACAGGAAATACCAAGCATGACTAATATTTTTGCACTTTGCTTTATTGCCCTTTGGAGATAGGGATTTTTTTTTTTTTTTACAGAAATTGAAGGTTTGTGGCAACCCTGCAGTGAGCAAGTCTATCAGAGCCATTTTTCCAATAGCATTTGCTCACTTTGTGTCTCTATCACATTTTAATAATTCTCACAGTATTTCAAACTTTTTCATTATTATTATTTGGTATGGTGATCTGTGATCAATGGTTGCTGAAAGTTCAGAAGATGGTTAGCATTTTTTAGCCATACAGTTGTTTGTTCGTTTTTAATTTTTTTTACAATTTTTTTTTTTTTGGAAGAGACTGAGTGTGAGTGGGGGAGGGGCAGAGAGAGAGGAAGACAGAATTTGAAGCAGGCTCCAGATTCTGAGCTGTCAGCACAGAGCCCAACACAGGGCTCAAGCCCACAAACCATGAGATCATGACCTGAGCCGAAGTCGGAGGCAATTGTGGCTTAACCAACTGAACCGCCCAGGCACCCTGAGGCATAAGCATTTTTATGCATAATACCATTGCACACTTAATAGGCTACAGTATAGTGTAAACATAACTTTTACATACACTAGGAAACCAAAAAATTCATTAGGCTTGCATCATTGGGATATTTACTTTATTGCTGCAGTCTGTGACCCAACCTGCAATCTCTCAGAGGTATGTCTTTACCTTAAAATGGGTCTGTGGTCTCATTGGACTCACCATTAAATGGACTTAGATCAGAGCTCCATCTATAATTTGCCATAATCAACCTGACTCTAACTGGTGGACCACTTTGGTTGGATTGTCAGAGCTTGTATCTGGTAACTCCTGAAGCTCTGGGCATTTCCCTTTCCCCAGCATACTGTCACTTTGGGAAGTAGGTCCCTCAGGAGAGGCCTGGGAGAAGGTTCCGGTTCCGTACCTGAGCTATATCAGAGAGTCACTCCTCAAAGGACCCTGGGATCCTCCTGAAAAAGAGACTCCCATGTGTGACCTGAAGTAGGTCTGGGAACTGGGTGAGAAGCTGTGAATCCCCATCACTGTGACCCACACTCCTCAGCACTCTTTGAATTTCTTCTCCCATGCATGTTAAACAGAACCTTAGTAGGTTGCCTGGCATCTAATTTCTAGAGACCCTAATGGTCCATTATAACTATTGTCCCAGATCCTTGTAGGTCAGAACTCTAATTATCATCCTGGGGTCTGTTATGGTAATGTGCCCACCACCTCTAGTAGTTAGGCACATCTTTTTGGACTTTATCATGTTGGAATCACATCATTCTCTGACTTATACATGACAGCCAACAGAGTTCATCAGAGATGTTGGTGCACCAATCACTAATGCATTTTTAAAATTAATTTTTGATATGAGATATATGCAGGAAAGAACATAAAGATCAATGTACTAAAATAGATAATTTCATGAATTATTTTTTTAAAACTCCATAATGGGAATTTATTTGGCAAAGCAAAGTAGGATAATACTATTTATAGATAGATACATTTCTGTGGTAAAGGAAAAGCAGTTTCCACTACCATTTGGTTATCAAAATGGACTGAAGAAAAGAAGTGGTTGAATATGTTATTTGGAAGAATTAGAAAAACTAGAATGTTGTATATTTTTCCAGCTTCAATGAGACATAACTGACATATAGCATTGTGTATATAAGGTATACCACATTGGGCTTTTATATGTGTATATATTGCAGAATGATTACCACAATAAGGTTAACACATCCATCATCTTATATAATTAAATTTTTGTGTGTGTGGTGAGAACTTTTAAAATCTCTATTAGCAACTTTCAAATACACAACACAACATTGTTAACTATAGTCACCATGCTGTACCTTACATCCCCACAACTTATTTATCTTATAGCTAGAAGTTTTTAACTTTTGACCACCTTCACCGCTCCACCTTCACCGCTTCACCCCCACCCCCCGGGAACCACCAATCTGCCATTTCTCTGAGTTTTTTTTTTTTTTTTAAGATTCTACCTATTAAAAACAAACAAAAAAGATTCCACCCAAAGTGAAATCATATAATATTTCTCTCTGTCTTATTTCACTTAGCAAAATGCCCTCACTCCATCCATGGACTTTGTTGTTACAAATGGCAGGATTTCCTTTTTTTGACTAAATAATATACTCTACTGTATACACCACACCACCACATTTTCTTTTTCCATTTTTTTTTTAATTTATTTTTGAAAGACAGACCACAAGTTGGGGAGGGGCAGAGAGAGAAGGAGACACAGAATCTGAAGCAGACTCCAGGCTCCAAGCTGTTAGCACAGAGCCCGATGTGGGGATTGAACTCACAAACTGTGAGATCATGAGCTGAGCCAAAGTCAGACACTTAACCGACTGAGCCAGCCAGGCGCCCCTTCCATTTATCTGTTGATGGGCACTTTGGTTTTTCTATGTCTTGTCTATTGTAAATATAGTGCTGGATTGAACATTAATGTGCATTTATCTCTGATTTCATTTCCTTCAGATAAATAACTGGAAGTGGAATTGTTAGGTTATGTGATAGTTCTTTATTCACATGCAAAAGAATGAAGCTGGATCCTTGTCTTACATCATTCACAAAAAATAATTCCAAATAGAGTAAGGACTTAAATGTAAGACCTGAAGCCATAAAACCCCTAGAAGAAAATATGGGGTGGGGGAGGGAATCCCTTGACATTTATCTTGGCAATGATACTGAAATCATAAGCAAAATAAACAAGTGGGACCAGACCAAACTATAAAGCTTCTGCACAGCCAAAGAAACAATCAACAAGGTGAATGACAACCTCTGAAATGGGAGAAGATATCTGCTAAACACATATCTCATAAGGGGGTAATATCCAAAATACATGAGGAACTTGTACAACTCAATAGCAAATAATTAGATAGACCATTTAGAAAGTGGGCAGAGGATCTGAAAAGAAATTTATCCAAAGAAAATATTCAGATAGCTAACAGGTACATTAAAAGGTGTGCGACACACTAATCCTCAGGGGAATACAAATGAAAACCACAGTGAGTTATCGCCTCACGCCTGTTAGAGTGGTTATTATCAAAAGGATGAGAGCTAAGTGCTGGTGAGGGTGAGGAGAAAGGGAGCCCTTGTGGTGAGCATGGAAATCGGTACAGCCACTGTGGAAAACACTACAGAGGCTCCTTAACGAGTGGTTTTCAGGTGGACACTCATAGCCGCCACCCAGGCTGTGGGAGTCGTCCAGAGGCCTCCCCACTTCGTCCTCCTTGCCAAGCCCACCCCCCTTCCTGCCTCTGAAGGTGACCACTGTCCTGATGTTCATGTTCACTTTAGTCTATTTCTGGACACTCTATTCTGTTTCATAAGCCTGATTGCCTAGACCTAAGTCGTGTGGAAACTTGCTTAATAATAAAGATGGCTTCCCAAATCATTTAGGAAAAGAAGGTTGTTTAAATAAATTTTATTGGTATAACTAGATAACTCTTTGGAAAAAGATATAATTACAATCCATACCTTAAACCATTCACCAAAAAGCCAAGTGAATCAGAATTAAATATAAAAAATAAAACTCTAAAGGTGGTACCTCTTTGATATACTAAAACAGATATATGTAATCTGTTTTAGTATATCAAAGAGCATATATATATATATATATTTATATATATATATATATATATTTATATATATATATATATATATATATATATATAAATGATTTCAGCTTTATAGTTGGTTTTAGATTGGGATTTTTTTCATGCTCTATATAGTGCCCTGTATTGCTAAAAATGGGAGCCTTTTCATCCTTTGTGTGTTCGATTTTGTTAAATTCCTTTTCTACTGATGTAATTGCCCCCCATTTCATTTGTCCACAGGAGTTTATCCCTTATTCCTTTTTTCCTTGTAAGTTATAGGGGTTGTGGGAAAGTTAGGTTACATGTGACATTTAATCATGTGCTTAGTAGACACCTTTTCTTTCCCTGGTTTCCCTCTGTCTCCACAGAATAGGCTCTTCGTGGTTGCTTATGCATCTCACCTCTGTCATGATGGAGGCTTTTGAAATAATTGGGAATTGAAGATTGTTTTCACTATTTTTTTAATGTTTTGTTTATTTTTGAGACAGAGAAAGACAGAGCATGAGTGGGCAGGGGCAGAGAGAGAGAGAGGGAGACACAGAATCGGAAACAGGCTCCAGACTCTGAGCTATCAGCACAGAGCCTGATGCGGGGCTCGAACCCACTAACATGAGATCATGACCTGGGCCGAAGTCAGAGGCTCAACCGACTGAGCCACCCAGGCGCCCCTGAAGATTGTTTTCAGAAGCAGTGGGTCAAGAAACTGCCTGGGAACTTTGTACACGGATGGGGCTTACCTGCTATCCGGGTGGCTGGCCAGGGAACCAGCCATTCCATGGGGGTGGAGGGGTAAGGATGAGCTAGGTTATGTTGCAGTAACAAACACCCCTGACGCTCCCACTGGCTCAAACCATAAATGTTTATTTCTCACTCAAGCCACGTTTCCGTCCCAGGGCTCTTCACTCGTCTTGGTCATTCAAGGAGCCAGGTGGGCAGTGGTACCATCTGGGGTGGGTTTGTGGTCTCAGGGGCAGAGAAAAAGAGGATCTGGTGAACCACAAACTGTCTCTGAATGTCTCTTCACAGTTCCTTGATGCCAAAGGAGCCATGCCTGAGTTTAGCTGCGCGGTGTAACCCTTCCCCAGGTGAAGCACCATATTTCGATGAGCAGTAATACAGTCTGTAACACAGACGGCTCTTCAGAGAGAACTGCTTGGATTTATGGCCTTAGACAGGAGTGGATGGAGGCCTGGGACAGGAAGGAAGGGGTTAAGTATTTTACCCACCACAGGAACAGCTGCAGGCTGCCATCCAGCAGGCTAGGAGCTCCTTCCTGTGACTTGTTTGGCAGGGTTAGAAAACATCCATCCTTGCTAGGTGAGGGAAAAAATCAGATCCTAAAACTGTACTGAAAAATCAAGATACTGGGGGGAAAATGAAAGTGAAAACATTTTTTTCCGAGTGTGACTTAGGAATCAGTACTCCTTCTCACTGCCCTTCCAGAAAAATCACAGCTTCTGCAGCAAGTCTATGCCTGGGTGGCAATTAACCCACAGAATCGCAAGAAGACGCCCCCTCCTCCCACTCGTGCTGAACCATGGGTATCAGGGCCAGCCTGTTCCTCCGAGAATACAGAATTAACACCTTTCATCTAACGACGGATTCTGTTCTGGAGCACGATACAGGCTCTTTCTGGCAGCGTCGTTTCTCTCCAGGGAAAGGCAGAGAGAACATATGGTGTCTGCATTCAGAGGGATCGGAGTTTAATCCCCCCTTTGCTATATACTCCACTTTGTCTTTTTTTTTTTTTTACATTAAAAAAATAATACGTATTCATTACAACAGTAATTCAAACATTTCATAAGTATATAAAGTAAAACATGGAAAGACTTCCTGCAGTATTTCATTTGTATTTATAACTTGTCATAAAATGGGTAAAGGGTACCCTGTCCCCTTCAGACCACTGTTCTAGTCTCCCAGGCTTTGTCGCCAGAGCTCTTCCTGTGAAACCCATTTCCATGAACCATGAACCACCACACTAAAGACAATTCAAGGGAAGGGTCTGGAATCTCAGCTTTCTTTGCTATAAAGAATAGCTAAACTTTAAGAGTTGAGCATACATCAAAAAAATATTTTTTTTAATATCAAAGTCACCTTAATCATGTGATCAAGATTAACATCACCTTGGGGCGCCTGGGTGGCTCAGTTGGTTAAGCATCTGACATCGGCTCAGGTCATGATCTCACAGTCTGTGGGTTTGAGCCCCACATCAGGCTCTGTGCTGCCAGCTCAGAGCCTGGAGCCTGCTTCAGATTCTGTGTCTCCCTCTCTCTCTCTGCTTCTCCCCCATTCATGCTTTGTCTCTCTCTGTCTCTCAAAAATAAACAAAATTTTTTTTAAAAGACAAAAAAAAAAGATTAACATCACCAGTCTATACTTAAATAAATACATTATTCAATAAATTAATAAATGGGGAAGAGACAAATCTCCCACGTAGAATTCCAAATAACTTATGTAGCTAATCTGCCTTCAAGGAGGGGGAGCATGCTCCCCACTCCTTAGATGTGCATAGTGACTTCCTTTCAAAGACTAAGGTATGTAAAGCGGGAGAGAGAGGAATTTTACAGTGGAAAACCCTGACACACACTACCTCAGCCAGGTCGTGAAGATCAACGTCAGCGACCTTGCGGACACTGATGTCATGTTGACTGTATGTGCCTTTGGTATAACGTGATGAAAATGAAATTTTACCTCTGTGGTCTTCCTTTAGACTTCCATGTTAGAATTTAAAGAGAAATCACCCTTTTATTATGTGAATCTAATTAAATTTGGTTTGTGTTTTTATTCTTGCTTTAAAATGAGAGTATAATTAGGATTTTTTTTAACTTTTTTAAGACTAAGTAATCTCTACACCCGGTGTGGGGCTTGAACTCATGACCCTGAGACCACAAGTTGAATGCTCCACCAGCTGAGCCAGCCAGGTGTCCCCAAAAATATACCAGGTATCCCCAAGAGTATATATATTTATTTTTGTTTTTAAAAAAATATATATATACACATATATATGTAACTTAAAAAAAATATATATATATATAAGTGAGAACACAAATGGGAGAGATTGGTAGACTGGGAGAGAGGGAGAAAGAATCTTAAGTAGGCTTCACGCTTAGCATAGAGCCCAACATAGGGCTAAATCCTACAACCCTGGGATCATGTCCTAAGCTAAAATCAAGAGTTGGACTCCCAACCACTGAGCCATCCAGGAGCCCCAATATAATTAGAATTTTAAATATAGGATTCCCATTTATTGAGTTTATTTCAATGACTATCTTCTTCTTTTCTAAAATTTCTAATATTGTTTTATTGCTGTCCAGGGGTATGCTGGTGAATTGTCTCTCTAAAAACAAATAAAACCCTGATTTCAGCAAGCTCCATGCTCAATATGGGGCTTGAACTCAGGACTCTGAGATCAAGAGTCACAGGCTCTACTGAGCCAGCCATGCAACCCAACCAATTATATTATTTGTTGATTTCTCTGGTAAACATACCCAAAATGGCCAGTTTCTTTTCTAATTTTTTTTTAACATTTATTTATTTTTGAGAGACAGAGAGAGACAGATCATAAGCAGGAGGGGCTGAGAGACAGGGACACACAGAATTGGAAGCAGTCTCCAGGCTCTGAGCTGCCAGCACAGAGCCTGACGCAGGGCTCAAATCCACGAACTGTGAAATCATGACCTGAGCCAAAGTCGGACTTGAGCCACCCAGGCGCTCCCAAAATGGCCAGTTTCAAATTACCAGTGACTTAACAGCCAGCTTGTGTGAGTTTCAGTATACCACTGTTTTTGTCTAAATTTACTTTTTAAAAAAATGTTTATTTGGGGGGGGGGCAGGGGAAGGGCAAAGAGAGAGGGGGTTGGGGGAGACACAGACTCCAAAGCAGGCTCAAGGCTCTAAGCTCTCAGCAGAGCCTGATGCAGGGCTTGAACTCACCAATAGCTAGATGGTAACCTAAGCCAAAGTTGGACACTTAACCAACTGAGCCACCCAGGCACCCCTAAATTTACTTCTTAATTTCATGCTCTTTTTTAGTGTAATGTATTCTTTCTCTTTGAGCCTTCAAACATACTTCAAGTCCTTTATCAGGGTATTCCAGAAAAGTAGTTTCACCTGGGGTGAATCTGTTTTGATACTGTTTGCACTCTTTCTTAGCACAGATTTCTTCTCCCAGACAATCCACAGGTGGGTTTAGCAGCTGGCACCATCCAGCTCCTGCCCATTTGGTCTTTATTCTAGAATCAGGTCTGCTGACATTCAGTAATGTGGGGATATCACAGAGGAGGCAGGGTCAACAGGATTGTGTCAATTATCTGTTATAAGTTGGGGGTAGGTGGGTGGTCCACGTCCTCCGCCATCCTCCTGGGTCTGGGTTCTAAGTCTCCCATCCAGTGGGCGTGCAGGCCAGGCTCCAGTCCAGCGCCCTCCGAGCAGCAAAGCTGACTTTGGTTCCGGTCCTGCATGCAGTGCTTCCAGTACCCTCTACGCCACAGGCCCTGACAGCTAGTCGCTTCTGTTGTCTGCACAGCAAGCTTTTGGCTTCAGCCCTGCCTCACCACTTTGCATTTTTACCCCATTGCTGGTCCACAGAAATATTCAACTTGTTTTCGGGTCAGACAAGTATGTTTTGTTTTCTGGCTTTTACCTTTTCTAGATCGCTGTTGTTTGGGGGCCAAAGTGGGCATCACTTAACTGGAACATTGGTGCTCCCCCTGGACTCCTCCACCTCCCACCGCTCCCTCCTTCCCTTGCCCTGTCTCCCTTGAGTTCCTCTTCCTCCCCCTCCTCTTGTCCTTCTACCCCAAGGAATCTTGCTCCCCTTCTCAGCCACCTTTCTTCTCTGAACCCCAGCTTGCACCCGCCCCTCATGCACTCGCACGCATGCTTGCGCCTACGCCTGGCTACACTGCATGGACACGGAGCCTTTCATTCACGTACATCCGCCCCTAAGGGGCCCTTCACACTCTCACCCCCTCCGCGGCGAGGACGCCAGCCACTCCCTCGGCGCTGCCGCCCACCTGCTCTTGAGGCAACCATGATCACTTGGCAGCAGGCGGGGAAGAACATTTATAGATCTACAAGAACTCAGAAAATTTCCTGCCACCACAGGAAACACGAGTAAATCCTTAATAATACTGCGAGGAGTACAGGGTAAATTGGGATTTATGTCCCTGGGATGGGGAAAGCTCTTACAGCCGTAACTAGAAATCCACGCTTCTCAAAAATAGAATCTGAGGAACATTAAACTTTCATGTAAAGTTAGGGAAAAACGAGTTTGTAAAGACAAACTAGGAAAACATCTACCACTGAAGATAAAGTCTAATTTTCTTTAAATAGCGGGGCTTAAAATCATTAAGGATTGACAGTCTGATAGTAAAACGATGAGGCAAGGGTGGGCAACCCCAAACAAATACCCAAGAAACCGAACGTTCGTCAGTCCTCACTGAATACAAAGCAACAGAAAGCAATGATGTAATTTCTTTTTACGATTCGGACTGGTAAATTTGTAAAAATTGAGAATATAGAGGATCGGCAAGCAGGGAAGAAGATGTTTTTAGATCACTGCAACAATTTAAGTTGGTACAATCTTTTTGGCCGGGGAGTCAGGAAGGTATTACAAATTTAAATGTCCCAACTCTCTGACCCAGCAATTGCACTGCCAGGAATAGATCCTCCCGAGACTTTCACAGGGCAGAGCTGAGCGAGGCTGGGCACTGTGGCACCGTGGGCAGCACAACATGGTGACAGCCTGCCGTGCCTGTCCCTAGAGAAGCCAGGAAATCGATGGCGGGGCAGCCAATGCTCAGTGACCCCATGGTCCAGAGCGCGGTGCACCTGTGTGCTGCACGTGTCACATGTCCAACACATGCTGGTAAGCGAAGAGCCCGGCTGCACAAGAGCCTGAATAGAATGTTCACAGTTTTGAACAAGAGAAGTGGATGCGGGCCCCTGGGTGGCTGAGTCAGTGAGGCGTCTAACTCCTCATTTAGGCTCAGGTCATCTTCTCATGGTTCACAGGATAGAGCCCCGCGTCAGGCTCTGTGCTGACAGCGCAAAGCCTGCTTGGGATTCTCTTTCTCTGCCCCTCCCCCACTTGCACTCAGGCTCTCTCTGAAATAAACATTTAAAAAACTTTAAAAAGATGGGGTGCCTGAGTGGCTCATTCCGTTAAGTGTCCAACCTCAGCCCAGGTCATGATCTCACTGCCTGTGGGTTTGAGCCCCACACTGGGCTCTCTGCTGACAGCTCCAAGCCTGGAGCCTGCTTTGGACTCTGTGTCTTCCTCTCTCTTTGCCTTTCTCCCACTCATGCTCTCTCTCTCTCTAAAATAAATAAATGTTAAAAAAAAATAAATTAAAAAGTGGATATGCAAACAGAAGGAAATAATTGAATGTTCACCAAAATGCTAGCAACGGGGGTCCCAGAGAAGTGGAGACAGAACATTCACACTTTATATATGTGTATGCACACACGCAAGCGCGCGCCTTTTTTAATGAGCATATATTAGTCTAATAAGCAGATAAATACAAATGAAAACAAATCATGATTAGTAAAGCCTTCCATAATTACTCTAAATTTTCTTAACATAATGATGGGCACAGCTCAGATTTCTTTGTACCTGTTCATATAGTGATGTATGAATTAAAGTAACCAATAGGCCCACTATTATGGGTAAAGAAAGAGCACAGAGTTTTAACTTGGTCATAACTTCCTTTCCATTTTCTGCCGCTCGTCTCCAGGCATAGCGTGACACCCACAGATAAGAACCCACTCACTTGGCCAGGTGTGGGTCAGAAACCCCCATCTCCCCCAGCTGCCATGACTGACCCCCACTGCCTGAGCAGACACAGCAACCGCAGGAAAAGCAAGTCCCAGATTCTCAAAGGATTCATCTACCCTGGCCAGACCAATTTCTCTGAAGCGTCTATGCTTTTCTACAAATCGGTGGTTTGCAAAAGTAGCCAGTGTGCTCGCCCAGAAAGAAACAGGGAGATCCTGGCACGGAGAACCCGGGTAAAGGGGTCAGCTGGAACACCTCTGGATTTAGGAGGAAGAAGACAGCCCCAAGGGTGGGAGACACTGGTGGCAGGTGTCCGGTCAGGGACAAGAAAGGGGGGGAGGGTCTCCCAGGTCTCCCTGCTGCTGCTCCCCACACTCCATCTATGCAGTGGGGCCTCCGTGTCTACGCTGCTGAGCCTCTCCTGCACCTACAATGACCATTTCTTCCGGGGCTGGAAAGGGGTCCTAACACCCCACAACAAGACAAGCAGGGGGTCCTAGGCTCAGCCATTACCAACAGCGGCCAGATTGTTATAAAGACGGGAAAACGATGCCTTAAAAGGGCGGGTGGTGGGAAAGGACTAAATTTTCCAAAATGCAGAATTTTCCTTCTACC
>PISW01003110.1:0-223298 GCA_004023785.1 Mungos mungo | reverse complement strand
GGGAGAGGAAGGGGGAAAGAGAGCGGGGATGAGTGAGGGACACGGATCAAGGGAGACTATTGAATACTGGAGACGAACCATGGACTGAGGGGGGAGGGGGAGGGAGGGAGGGGGGATGGTCATGGTGGGGGGCACTTGTGGGGAGAAGCACGTGGTGTTATATGGAAACTAATTTGACAATAAACTATTATATAAAAAATAAATAAACATTTAAAAAAATTAAAAAAAAAATAAAAATTACACTCGTATTACTGCTAATGATGACTTTATCGGTAAGGAAGGATCAAGACCAAGACTTTTGCCTGCTCTGTGCTCAGTGACTGCTCAGTGGGAAGACGACAGATGTGGACTTGTTGACGCTTGGGGACACAGGGAGCCCCGGAGGGGTGGGCAGCCCCCCAGTGAAAGCACCATCACAGTGTGTATCCTGGGTCTCTGTTCTTTCTCGTCTCTGCTCTTTCCAATATGAAGGTCATTCCAAAGAGAATATTATCAAATAACAGTTTGCCAAGTGACCTTACAAAATACTTGTTTTAGCTGTTACATAGTCTGTGTTAGTAAAAATGAAAAATGTGCCTCCCTTGTCAATTGCTTGATGAGGATGCTAATGAGGATGGTCTTTTTCCTGCATTTCCTGCATTTTCTCACCTACTTTCTTCTGGGTTTTTTTTTTTCTTTTCTTCTTCTTTCTCTTCTTTTTCCAAAAGTTTACTCATGTGTCAACAATGCCCTGAATCAATGGATTCCATTAAGTCACAATTCCTGGTTCATATTTGGACACATTTTGTATAGATTTTTACTGACACACATAATGATTTCTTATAAATCACTTGATGTTTTCAGACAAGTTGACTTTTGCTAAAATGAATAGATAGCTTTGAAATATGTAGTCATTTATTACAAATAGATACTAGCTTTTATTGCCAGAGCCTTAGGTCTGGGAGAATTGTTAATAAATGGAAATGCAAATAAGGGCTTATGCTGTAAATGACCAATATAGCTCTTCTGAAAGTCATGCATGTCAGACTGGGTTCCACAAGAATATAATTCGTATGTTAGCTTGTCTTATTGATTCCATAGTATTGTGAAGTTACCAATAAATGGCCTCATTGTTCTAAGCACAAAGATAGGAGAGTTTATATGTATGGCATTCATTCCTAATTTGGTGATCTGACTCAGGTACTATCATCTCACCATATTGTACCTTTGTACCCAAATGTATTGAAACTCACTTTAAATTTTTTTAAAGGCTTATTTATTCTTGAAGCAGAGACAGTGAGAGCATGAGATGGGGAGGGGCAGAGAGAGAGGGAGCCAGAATCAGAAGCAGGCTCCAGGCTCTGAGCTGTCAGCACAGAGCCTGACTGACGCAGGGCTCAAACTCATGATCTGTGAGATCATGACCTGAGCCGAAGTCAGATGCCTGGCTGACTGAGCCCCCCCAGGCGCCCCTGAAAGTCACCTTTAGAATACTTTGCAGCCACGGTCATAAGAAAAGATTTCCTTCTGGTGCTTATGTTTGTTTTGTTCACCTTGTCCAGACGTGGATGTCATCGAGTGCTCCTTGCAGTTCCCGGATGACGATTACTCCTGGTGGGACCTCTTCATGAAGATCTGTGTCTTCGTCTTTGCCTTCGTGATCCCCGTCCTCATTATCATCGTCTGCTACACCCTGATGATCCTGCGCCTGAAGAGTGTCCGACTCCTCTCTGGCTCCCGAGAGAAAGATCGCAACCTCCGTCGGATCACCAGGCTGGTCCTGGTGGTGGTGGCGGTCTTTATTGTCTGCTGGACGCCCATTCACATCTTCATCCTCGTGGAGGCTCTGGGGAACGCCTCTCACAGCACCGCCGCCCTGTCGAGCTATTACTTCTGCATCGCCTTGGGCTACACCAACAGCAGCCTGAACCCCATTCTCTATGCCTTTCTCGATGAAAACTTCAAGCGCTGTTTTAGGGACTTCTGCTTCCCAGTGAAGATGAGGATGGAGCGACAGACGACCAGCAGAGTCAGAAACACGGTTCAGGCTCCTGCTTACATGAGGGATGTCGATGGGATAAATAAGCCAGTATGACTAGTCGTGGAGCTGTCTTCTTATAGTTCTTCAGGAAGAGAAGAGTTTAATGATCTGGGGTTAACTCAGATTAGTACCGAAGTCTGAGACAGAAAGGTAGAATTCTTAACAAACTTTTAGAAATCTCACCGTCTGAAGTCATCAGATGCAGGTTGGGTTAGCGGCCCAGGTCAGTGGAGGCATCAAGGCGGTAGGGACGGAGTGCAGAAGATTCGAGTAAGCAAATACAGCCCCTTTCTAGGGCGAGGAAGCAAGGCTGACTCAGTTCCTTTGATGAACAAGGAAATAAGCCTTTTTCTTCTGGTTGCCTAGATTTAGGCCAGGACACACCTGCTGTGGCGTCCCATGCAGTGTGGTTCCAACAGCTCTGTTTAGGAAGAAGGACAGGAAAAAAATACATTGGCTTCAGACCTTAGTGGGCATCCAGTTCAGATGCTTCACACTGACAACAACCTAAATAAAAACAAGGACCATTTCTAGGGTGTGTGCCTGGCTCCCTTCATGCTCTGTGGACACATATTTCGTGTGGCTGCGTGGTGAGGATTCCACCCAAGTATGACTTGGACCTACACCCAAGGTGTCTGACGTCCATGTGTAATGGAAAGATCATGCTATTCAGGAAGTTACCTAGACATGCAAAGGGTGGTTTCCAACAGTCTCATTTCTTAAAAGTCACGGTTTGTTTTTGAGCATGCTATTCAGTTAAATAACTTCGTGACAAAGCATGTCTTGATGTCAAGGTATATAAAGTGATTCAAATACCACTGGAAGACTATACAGTTACCTCTGTAAATAATAGTATATATATGTAAAGAAGAAAGGAGTGTGCCTTCCAGCCGGGCACCTTCCCGGGAACATACTGACAATAGCCCCTAAGTTAGTGAGAGTTGATGCTGAGACACTTGGGAAGAACGTGTCTGGGAGTTGGTCAGGCGCCGTCGCCTTCAGAGCCCTGAGCACTATTTAGTCCTTCAATGGCACTCATGACTCACGGATTAATTATAAAAAAAGCTCACTCATTCCTAGGTTGTTGACTTGACAGAATCTAATTTATATGCAGCTTCTACTCTTCACGAATCCATAGCCGTTACCAAATTCTCTCCAGCCATGGAGGGAGGTGGTTTTGCTCATGTCACTCTTGGGCTAGGATTCTGTGGCTTTTAGCAGGAAGTAGAAATGGTCCTAATTGTGGGCTGAATGAGGACATTATGTCACCCGTGGTACCTGGACATATCTCGCACCGTGTTCTGCAAAGAGCATACCAGCTGAGGGTAACACCACAGGCAGCGCATTTAGGATAATTTTGCTAAAACTTCCAGATGACATGTTAATTCTCCTTTCCTTCCCCCGAGACTTATGATTTTAGAGATAATGGCTTTTTCTGTAATGTGCCTGGGCAGAAGGAAGGGATAATTGAGAAATAACACCCATCTCTCCTTTAAGACTATATGTTATGGGGGCAGCACTTCCCTGGGATTTACTGGGAAATCAAATGTATAGATCTACATACTCATGGACACCATTACATCTGTAATTTCTGTTCCCGGTGTACTCTCTGTCACCTCCCCACAAGGCGGGGTGTACTCTCTCCTTTGGGAAACAAATCTGAGGGTTTTATATAGTGGCTTCAGCAGCTTACTATGATGATACTTGTCTACATTCCAGATTTTCATAGCATCTAGTAGATGAATTAAGGCAGAAAGACAAGTTTTTCCTGATGAACAGAAGTACTCCTTTGAACATTTCTTAAATTTCATTGACTGTCTCAAGTGTCCTTGTATTCCTGTAACAAAATGTAGACAGGAATGGCTTAAATATTGATTGGCATTCACCCCCATGGTTAAAAATCTTGGCTATCATATTGAAGGGATGTTTATATAGAGACTAGTTCCGGGAACCAACCCTCCTGATGTGAGAAATCTAAAAATCTCTTTATGGAACACTAAGACCCAAGAGACTTTCTTGAAGGATTCTTACGCAGTACAAAAATATAATAGAGATACAATCATGGAATGAAATTACAGTGATGGGTTTTCTTTCAATTAGCACCCCATGTGCCCTGATGGCAACTATTGCCATTATTGGATTCTGAATTTTAGCCAGATTATCTTGCATGTCTTTATATCTACATTTTCAGCCCAAGGAGAGAGAGAGAAGTAGTTCTAAGTGCCCACGAAGAGGGTACAAATTTCTCTCTCGTGGACACCAATTTCCCCAAACTGGAAGAGGCGAGAGGGGCTTGTCATTTTAGGACACAACGTTAAAGGATGTAAAAGTGAGAGATATATATTAGGAAAAATTCCACTTACACAAAAGTATTTATTTGTCAAAAGCATGTGTGTGCACACATGTGTGCATGCATGTGTGAGTAATTATGTAAGTGTATGTGTCTTTGTGTGCCGAAGTATATACATGTGCATGATAGTATGTGCATGCCTGTGTGAAAGAGTGAGTGTATGTCTTTCTGTGTGTGCCTGTCTACATGTGTGTGAATATATGTATGTGTATACATGTGTGTCTATGTGAATGGGGGTATGTGTATTTGTGTATGTGTGTGTGCATGCATGTGCATGTGAGTATACGTTAATGTGTGTATGATCATGTGTGCACACATGTGTGAATGTGTGTACATGTATGTGTATACATGTGTGTATGAGTGTGTATATGTGTGTGTGCATGCATTGCACGTGAGTATATGTTAATGTGTGTATGATCATGATAATGTGTGAATGTGTGTACATGTATGTGTATACATGTGTGCATGAGTGTGTATGTGTATTTGTGTATGTGTATGCATGCATGTGCATGTGAGTATACATGTTAGTGTGTGATCGTGTGTGAGTTTGTGTGCGTGTGTGCACATGCATGTGTGTGTGTGATGTGTGTTTGTGCCCTGCCCTCCCATCGCAGCAAGGAGGACACACTGTCTACTGTGTCTCTTTGAGACCAGAACTGTGTGTATCTAATCTCAAGATCAACTCTACACAACCTCCTTCATCTTCTCACCCTGGTGACTTCTGGAAGACAAAATCTAGTGAGGGATCATAAAGAAAATAGAGAGAAACGGAACAGCCATGCAGAATGCATGTGATGAGGAGGAAAATGTAGAATTTTAACTGGAAGGAGACTGGCCACCATTAGCGTCTCAGAAAAATACCTCATAATCAAAGAGCCCCTCTATGTGAAGAAGATCAGTCAACACTCAAAGCATAATACTAAAAAAGAAGCAGTTTGGAAAGGCAGTTCTGAAAAACATGAAGGAATATTCACATAAATCTTAAGCACGTTGTTCCATTTTATGATGAATTACTGAGAAATACAAGTTCTTAAACCATATAGAACCATTATAAGAAAATGTACAGATGTTTCATCTAGTATTGGGACATACTAATGTAAATAGCTGGAATAAAAGGAACAGACTGGGGGGCGCCCGGGCAGCTCAGTAGGTGAAGCGTCCGACTTGATTTCAGCTCAGGTCATGCTCTCATGGTTTGTGGGTTTGAACCCCGTGTTGGGCTCTACGCTGACAGTGCAGAGCCTGCTTAGGATCTCTCCCTCCCTCTCTGCCCTTCCCCTGCTTGTGCTTTCTCTGTCTCTCTCAAAAGAAATAAATGTAAAAAAATAAAAAGGAATACATTGGCTTTGAATTAGACCTTTTTAAGGAGAAAACCATGACAAGGCTGTATGTCCATCCAGTGAGATTTATTTTCTAAACAAGAGCTGCTTGGGAGATGCAGCATAAATATGGAAATCCCATCCCTCAAGGATATAAACCCGCTTGCTCTAAGGCAGTTTTCTTCTCTGAAACAAAAGTATACTCCGATATTCTTTACTGTGTATTATTTATAACTTGCACTTTAGGAAGGTGATAAGTATGCCTTGTGTATAAGATTGTGTGCCTTGTGATAAAATAAAAACTGCACCTGCTCAAAACGCAGTGGTCAATTACTGTGATATATCATTTATTCTTTGATGGCATTGATGATGCCATACTTCAGCAGAATACCGTTAACTGCTTCTCAGAACTGAAAACAGTCGCCTTGATTTTTCCATCCATGATCATGTCGCGGATGTTCATTTAATGGAAAGGAACAAAACGTAACAATCTAAACCGTGACCTTAAATTCCAAAACCTACCAATCACTTAGGAAAATTCACGTCTTTCCACAGTAATGGCGTCAAGATTCTAGAATCAGTGTCACACATGGCCTTCCCTAGGGAAAAACACTTTTTCATTATGGAAAACATTCAAAGTGAAACTGCCTCATAAGTAAAAAAGAAATTAAACTCTCCTGCCTTGCTTCCAATACAGTATAGCTGCATGACTGTCGTGAATTACCTGTTTGTAAACCTCATGGCATTTGTACATAGAAACAAAGGTGTGTGTGTGTGTGTGTGTGTGTGTGTGTGTGTGTGTTTAAGTAGAAACACAGTAGGGAAGGGAGGTTAAAAAAACGATGCCTCTCACTAGTTGAGAACACACTAGCAGGTCCTACTGTCATTTAAAATAGCCCATTTCTTTCTAGCATTTATCTTTGATTGATAACTCAATTTCCTTGGGGATCAGAGCGCAAGTGTCCTATAGGCTGGACAGGACAGCAAACTCAATATGCAGTAGGTTTTAGGCATCATGGTCCCTTCTCTGTAATTACTTTGCTGCATGATACATTCCTATGAATAGTCTCTAGGTCTGTGGAAACTAGGATGACAACATGAATCAAACAAATATTAAAAATGTGTTCAAGAGCTGTTGCCTGAGAGAATGTTCATATTTATGTCAGGAACTGTGCCAGATTCTACATAGGTATACAAAACAGATACACCTTTGGTACTTACAGCCTAGGGAAAAGAAGCAATTAAGGAAATAATTACAATGTTTGCCATGAAGGGACAAACTAGTGAATGCAACCTTTTCTAAAAGGTTGTTTTGTTGTTTTTTTTTTTACCTAGACATACTTTTAAAAATCCTTTCTCTGTGGTCCATATGTTATTCTTAAAACTACTAGATAGTTAGAATAGCAGTATTCTAATATTTGAAGGACATTAAAATGACAACTACTAGTAAATACTCTAAGTGACTTTGTGAGTTTCAGATAGTCAAGGAAGGCTACCTTTTGAAAGCTACATAATTAAAGAACAGTATAGTCTTGGAATTAGACCAGAGGATGAGACACTGATAATTATGAGCTGTGCTATAAAGGTGTATGTAAAACACAGACCAAACTACAGGCTCTTGGGTTGTTTCTTTCAACAACTTCTAATGGAACAAGGGAGGATTTAGAACAGCTAGTTTGCAACCAGTTCATCCCCCTTGTGTTCTTTACTGTGGGGACAGGAGAAAAGACAGGTGACTGCCTGACAGCCTCCACTGGACCTCTGATAAATACTAATTTCTGGTTGATGGAAGAGACCTTATTGACAAAGCACCCTTAGCAGGATGTCCCTGGGTTGGAGGATTACTTGTAATAAATGTGTAATCTACAGGCTTCTGGTTTTGGAGGGCATAAAATGGATGTGTTTCAGAACTTAAATGCTCTCCTTGTTGGAGGTGGCCTACGACTTCATCAGAAACCTCAACTATCATTTAGGGGAAGAAACTCCATGTCACACGTGGGAAAGAAGAACTAGGGGCCACCTGTGAAGACTCAGGTGACTCTCGTTCATCAAAGCTATAGATTTTCAGTGCCCTTGAAGTCACAAATACAACTTGATATTTCTAATGTCATAATGTACCTCAACCGGAAATTACACTAAAAATATGCTGTTTGAGGCTAAGAGTTATTTACTGAAGAAAAGTATCAATTAACTTTTGATTTAAAAATAACAGTGTGGGGCGCCTGGGTGGCTCAGTTGGTTAAGCGTCCCCCTTCCGGCTTTGGCTCAGGTCATGATCTCACGGTTTGTGGGTTTGAGCCTCGTGTCAGGCTCTGTGCTGACAGCTAGCTCAGAGCCTGGAGCCTGCTTCAGATTCTGTGTCTCCCTCTCTCTCTGACCCTCCCCTGTTCGTGCTGTCTCTCTCTGTCTCTCAAAAATAAAAATATTAAAAAAAATTTTTAAGTAGTTTATTGTCAGATTAGTTTCCATACAATACCCAGTGCTCTTCCCCACAAGTGCACTCCTCCATCACCACCACCTCTTTCCCCCCTTCCCCCTTCATCCCTCAGTTCGTTTTCAGTATTCAATAGTCTCTCAAGTTTTACGTCCCTATCTCTTTCCAACTCTCTTTCCCTCTTCCCCTCCCCCTGGTCCTCCATTAGGTTTCTCCTATTCTCCTGTAAGACCTATGAGTGCAAACATATGATATCTGTCCTTCTCTGCCTGATTTATTTTGCTTAGCATGACACCCTTGAGGTCCATCCACTTTCCTACAAATGGCCAGATTTCATTCTTTCTCATTGCCATGTAATACTCCATTGTCTATATATTCCACATCCTCTTGATCCACTCATCAGGTGATGGACATTTAGGGTCTTTCCATGTTTTGGCTATTGTTGACAGTGCTGCTATGAACATTGGGGTACATGTGCTCCTTCAAACTCCACACCCAAAAAACAAATAACCCAGTGAAGAAATGGGCAGAAGACATAAACAGACACTTCTCCAAAGAGGACATCCAGATGGCCTACAGGCACATGAAACGATGCTCAATATCACTCATCATCAGGGAAAGACAAATCAAAACCACACTGAGATACCACCTCAAGCCAGTCAGAGTGGCTAAAATGAACAAATCCAGAGACTACAGATGCTGGCGAGGGTGTGGAGAGACGGGCACCCTCCTACACTGTTGGTGGGAATGTAACCTGGTGCAGCCGCTCTGGAAAACAGTGTGGTGGTTTTCAAAAAAAATTTTTTTAAATAACAGCGCCACTATGGCTAGTATTAATAATAATAAAATCTCATATTTATTGTTATATTGAATGGTTTTTTAAAATGTTTATTTATTTTTGAGACAGAGAGAGACAGAACACGAGAAGGGCAGGGAGAGAAGGAGCCACAGAATCCAAAGCAGGCTCCAGGCTCTGAGCTGTCAGCACAGACCCCGACATGGGGCTTGAACCCACAAACTGTGAGATCATGACCTGAGCTGAAGTTGGACGCTTAACTGACTGAGCAATCCAGGCGACCCCTACTGGGTGTTTTCTATGTCCTGAACTCATACTCTCAATAAGTCTCTAAGTTAGTTACAAGAGATGGAAGAGTCAAGTAAGTTTGCCAGTGCCACTTACCATGTGGAAGAAGTTGGGGGGAAAATGTGATTATTACGTGCAGAATGATGGGATTTCTTAGAATCTGCATTCTGGGAGGTTGGTGAGCAGGAGAGGAGATCAGAAGGATGAATACGAGCATAGCCCTGGGAATCAGATAGCTGGACTAACTCCCGGCTCCGGTTGAGATTGGAGTGGTCTTGGGAAAGAACATGATCTTTTCTGCATGACAGTATCCTCTGTGAAATGTTGACGAAAAGAATATCTATTGCATAGAATTACTGGGCTCCTACAACTAAAGTCCTTACTCAACAAGTGTTAGTTAATATAATTACTATTATCCTCAACTGGCCACACTGAAAAAACATTGGATTCCACTATTTCCATGGTTTCTTTCAATTTTAAAATTACACAACTCTATGAGATTCCCCATGGGATGCTTCCCACAGCCATGTGACACATCATGGCCATGTGAGATCCAGTAGGTAGTGAAGACACAACTCTGAAAAAGAGAAACCTAGTCGAACCTTCACTCTTTCCTCAGTGGTTTCCTAAGAAGAAGGGGGAAGAATTTGGTGATGAGAACAGAAAATTTGGGACAGCTCTTGCATGTGAAAGGTGTAGGTATAGCAGGAGGATGAGCTGAACTTGGGCCGGGCAGAGAATGAGAACAGCAGTGCCATTGACACAGGCTGCCACTGCGTTGGGGAACATGGTGTTCTGACAGCTGTTTCTTCTCTCCTCTTCTGGCAACGGGCCTCCAGATTTATGGAGAGCCAAGAAGAAAACTCACACAAAAAACATTTATATTCTTGAGTATTGATTCTAGATAGCAATCGGATTCAAATTTACAAATTTTATCTGAACAAAAGAATCATTAAATAGTCTAAAACTAAGTAAAATTTAACGGCCTAGCCACAGAATAAGTAATACTTTTCAAGAGTTCTAACGCTGAGACTATTTTATAAATAATACAAGGTGACATCTACTAGCAAAAATGAATTTCTGCAGATGTTAGAAATCACACTAAAAATGACACTGCTAATAAAAACCACAACGTACAATTGCTAACCACTATGACTAAATCCACGCTTTTCTTATCCCCTCCATGTCTTCCGTGTCTTATTCCTCCTTATGTCTTGCATAACGAGAAGGCTTTGTCATATGGTGGCTATTCATACTCAATGTATCATGGAAGTCTCAGGTCTAAATTAGATATCATTTGGAGGACGACAGGCATTACATTGGCATGGAGAAGGGATTATGATACAGGAGCAAGGAGGGAAGAGACATAAAGTAATGATATATCTTATGTCTATGCACATATGAATTTTGCCACTCCTCTTTGTAACCCCACACAAAATTGTGATGTATGCCTGCTCGAGCATGCTTCCATTCAGTTAAGAATGTTTATATTTTGAGATAATTTGAAGAACAGTACACCAATGAACACAGAATCATTTTTTTTTTTTTTGCAAACTTTTGTATATTTTTGTAGTCTGTTTTCATTTTGGAGTTCCACTTAGATGAACACATGACAGTAAGATGACCCTCTCAAGAGTCTTTGCCTATGCTTTCTTTATGCTATGATACTTACACACTCCCAACTTTATTTTTGGATTAAAAAATAAATCTCAGTGTTTCTTTGAGTTACAGTTTAAAATTGTTCCTTTGTATATAAGCATCTGTTTCTAAGGCCTACTTATTAAGGATTGGAGGGTATTTCCAATTAGATCAATGTGCAGGCAAATTTGTTTCTGACTTATGGAAATTTTCTTGATCATGTCGTTCAAATATAAGTTCAAATAAAATTAAGGACTTAAACACTGCATATATGCATGCACAAAACCTCAAATATTTTGTAAGAGAATAAAAAAAAATTAAAGGTCAACCTTGTCTTTGTTACTGAGTTGTTTTGGTCAAGACTTTCCAGGATTTTCCTTTTTGTGATTCAGCTGCATGTCTAACTGGGTTTTCCAGGCGGCATCTACTTGAGCAGGCTTCACTACTGTCTTTTTTCTCACTAGCATAGAGCAGGCTAGGGAAGGATTGGCAGTTGATGAGTATTAGCTGTCTTATACCACACTTTCTAGACCATTGGAATACAGAAGAAGTGAAGATCCAGCTGTACAGAATGGATAAACAACCAACTTTTGCCGGTCTGTAGTGAGAGGCCCATGATATGGGTAGTTTAATTGGCAAATGCTCCCAGACTATTGATTCTTTCCATACTTCTGCTGTTGGGAAATCAGACATCTTATAAAACAATAAAAGTACATTTTTAAGTTTTGTGGCAGACTGTGTTTTCCAAAATGACATGGCTGTAGATCTTTATTCCAAATAACTTTCCAACAATGTGAATATCTTGAAAGTCTTCCTATCTACTGTGAAGTTTGTGTCCCTCTTTTAAACTGAATAAACTAGTGTTACTATATCAATCCACAGAATATGGTGAGCAGGGGAGAGGTAGAAAGAGAGAGAAAGAGACACAGAATCTGAAGCAGGCTCCAGGCTCTGAGCTGTCAGCACAGCACCCAACACAGGGCTCAAACTCACTAACTGTGAGATCAGGACCTGAGCCGAAGTGGGAAGCTTAACCGACTGAGACCCCCGGCGCCCTGAAGTACAGTTTTAAGTGTTTTGCATTGGATACTGAATTTTCATATTAATTTACATGACTTTTGTTAAATACTTCTCAATAACAGCTCTATATGTACATATTCATACATAGATATATGAGAGGGCCGGGGAACAACTTCATATAATACTAATACTCCCATCTGAATGATAGCATTGTCCAGTCGTTAAATAACTGTCAAGAAGGAATTTTAATAGCAGGCCATTCAATATGGTATCCCAGAGTCACCTGTCTACCAAGCAAATGCTTGGTTAAGAAATCTCTTTTTCAAATGGGATCAAGTTTCCTATAGGCACTTAATGACTTTTATTGAGATATGTAAGGCCACTTGTTTGACATTGCTCAATTGTGGGATTTTTAACCTTATTGGTCACTCCCACAGGAAGAACTTTCTTCATCTTTACTATGTCTGTGGTGTTCTTCTGTTTCATTCATATGACACACTATCTTCTAAAAACACTTTGGAACATGTTCCAATCCCTTTCCCTTATCCATGTGCATACCGTTACAAGCTCTTTTGGGTCCAGCTGCAGAGTCTACACATAATTTGTATTTCCTCAGGGCCTAACACAGTGCTTTGAAGTGTAATGTTGAAACCTTGTAGAAAAGCTTAGAAAAAAACTTGTAGAAAATTCCAGATATCATCAGGTTTCTTTGCAAAAAAAGTCTCAGTTCTTTCTCAATTTTATTGAGATATAATTAACATATGACATTGTATAAATTTAAAGTATATAATATGTTGATTTGATAGACTTCTATATTGTGATATTATTATTGGCACTGTAGTGTTAGCTAATACATCCATCATGTTGCATAATTACCGTTACTTTTTCTAGGCGGGGAACAATTAAGATCTACTCTTTTACAACTTTCAGGTATGTTGTACAGTATTGTTATCTATAATCAATTTTCTAAATATTTATTTATTTTTGAGAGAGGGCAAGTTGGGAAAGGGCAGAGAGGAGGGACAGAAGGTCCAAGATGGGCTCTGCTGTGGGGCTGGAACTCAGGAATAGCGAGATCATGACCTGAGCTGAAGTTGGACACTAAACCAACTGAGCCATCCAGGCGCCCCATCTATAATAAATTTTAAAAGTCAGTGTGTAAACCACTGGGCTGATGTCACATGACTATGCAACATTGTAATATCTGGCATGAACACATCCCATTGAATGCCAGAGATAGACCAATGAATATTCCTTGAGACAGTAAAAAAGAAAATGAATTCTTGGGGGGACTGAGTGGCTCAGTCGGTTGGGTGTCTGACTTCAACTCTGGTCATGATCTCACAGTTCCTGGATTCAAGTCCTACATTGGGCTCTGAGCTGACAGCTTCGGATTCTGTGTCTCCTTCTCTCTCTGCTCCTCCCCAGCTCACATGCTGTCTCTCTCTGCCTCTCAAAAATGAATAAATGTTAAAAATTGAAAAAAAGAAAAAAGAAAATGAATTCTTAATGGCATGAAAATACATGGATTTATTTAAGATCTCTGAGGTGTAGTCATAATCAGCATCTACTTTACTATGTCTATTTGTTGTTAATCCCAAATAAACCAGTTAAGATAAAGTATTAATTCACTGAATACTCTGGGGGGGGGAGGATGGTGCTGATATTCTATACCTTTGTTAATTTTCACTATTCCCATATTCATATTTTGCATTTTATTATTACTATTTACCATTACTATAGAATGAAGTTAATGCTACCTTCTGGTAGGATCATAAAACATTGTACTAGAGTTCCCTCTCTTTCATTATGAAGGTAAATACAGTATTACCACGGAGTCACAATTGCATTCCTAGATATGTACCCAAGTAATTTGAAAACCAGAAATAACCAAGCTATCCCTCAATAGGTGAACGGATAAACAACTGTAGTATATACATATAATGGAGCACTAAGGGATAAAACAGAGCTATGAAGCCACACACACACACAAAAAATATATGGATAAACTTAAATGTGTATTTCAAAGTCAAAGAAGGCCCTCTTTAAAAGCTACATGGTCTATGACTCCAATACGACATTGTGGAAAAGGCAAAACTCTGGAGTCAATAAGAAGATTGCTAACTGCCGCAGGTTCAAGGAGGGAGAGAGCATCAAATGGGTAAATCACAGGAGATTTTTAGGGTGATGAAATAATTTCCCCGATACCGTAATGATGGATGCCTGATAACACATATATGTCAAAACCCTCAGAACTTTACAGTACAACAAGCGAACCTTAAAGTAGACAAATTTTGAGAATAATTTAGGAGGTTGAGGGGTCCCAGGAAGGAATGCAAACTATGACAAGAGACTCAATGTATTACAATCATATAAAACCAGTTCACTGAAGGTGCAGGGAAAGAGGTGCTGAGCCGTTGGAAATGACTGGAGTCTGTAAGACTAGAGACAAAGAAACGGCATGTAAGCACTGCACTTTGGTTGATAAAGTTTTTTTCCAAAGAGGATAAGGGTTAGCAATACTGATACTGCTATGCATGTATATTGGAATTGACCACTTAAGGGCGTGGATGGGCAGATGATGTGAGTCAAATTTCTTGGTTGGAATAGGAGTTTACAGACAAGCAAGGAGAGGAAGCTAGAATCATCTATGTAGCAATGAGATGGAGACCACAACTAACCTCATGTTTATTACAATAAACATATGGTTACATAAAGAAAAGTGTAGTTATGTGGATATAGTTGTATTATTCTGTAACATCACTTTCCTTACCCTGTCAACTGTGACAGTCTAGAAGAGATGGCACCCCCATAGCCATGAGCACACCTCACACCCAGACTATGGTTTCTAATAGCATTCTCAAGTACAAGTGACCAAGGCTGATGCTAGGATGGGGGTGAGGAATATAAGATGAGCCGGGTACATTTTTAGTGCCAGAAAGTGAGGATGTGCTCAAAATAAATATGTAAATCCATAATTCTGAGGAGATGTCAAAGGAACACGATGGTTAATGGAATGATCTTCCAGTGACTAAAGTTGGGAGGATGTGTGTAAGAAAAAGAAGTATTAGATTATAACACAAGGGGTAAAATAAATATCCATGGTGGATGGATGGGTGGTGCATACTGGAATACATACATACATACAAACATAGGAGAGAAGAGACCAACTCTAGATAATTTGTGTTGCTATTTCTCCCTCAGAGATATTACATACCCCCCCCCCCCATTCCTTAGGTGCAGGCTGTGTATGGTGAATGCCTTCCGGAGAGTATAGAATGGAAAGGAAGAAAAAGTATAACTCTGCAGTAGAGAAACCTGACAAACACTAACTCAGCCAGGTGACTAAGGCCAAAATCAATGCTTTGTCATGTTGATAGTATGTACCCTTGATGATGTGATGAGCTAGAAACACTAGAAAACTCCCAAGGAAGAGTACTCTTCAAAACTGTCAGGATCATCAACAATAATGAAAGTCTGAGCAACGGTCAACAGTCAAGAGGAACCCAAGAAGATATCACCATTGGACAGATCAAATTGCCAGAGAAGATATTTGTGTTTTGAGCACTGGAGAGATTCTGTGAGCCTCACAAGAGCCTGGTTCAGATGTGGAAGAAATCAGAATCCTCTCTGTTGTAGGAGGAAACCTGGATGCCTGCTCTATTGAATATGTCATTTAAAATTGGCTCTAAGCTCAGCTAAAGGTCAAGAGTGCTCTGCCTATATTGCAAGTAGGTGAAAGAAAAGGTCTTCTTATAGTGCACAAATGACCTTTTGGTCTCTGCTATCACAAAGCTACAAAATTGCTTTAGCCAAGGGACACACACAGTTATTTACCAGATAGATAACTACCTTCCACCATGGCTCTACATTGGTGGGCTCCAGGCAATGTATTAACCCCTGTCTCAAACTCATTCTGGTCTTTTCCCTTGTAGGCATTTGGAAACAGAGGCCAAATATAATGTCTCCCAGGCCATGCTATCCTCTATAGTGAACTTTTTTCTTCAGAGAAATGGTTTCCAAACCATATATACGCCCTATACAGGCAATGAGGAATACAGCATTCACTGAGTTTCATTTTGCATACCTTAGACATTTGGGATTTTGGAATTCTCAGAGATTAAATCTAAATGTCAAAGTGATCATTGTAATCAGCATTTGGGGCTGTCAGAGACAATGGCAGCAACTGCTGTTGATGACGAACTGCGTTGTGTGCTGGCCATGACTGTAAGCACCTTCCATGGGTTGACTTACTGACTTAACTAACTAAGAGAGGCAGGCAGTAGCATTGTTGGCATTTCATAGGTGATGAAATTATGACTTTGGAAGGTTAAGCAACCCAGGCAAGCCTCTGCACATGACAAGGGGCATAGCAAGCTCACGATCTGGAGCTGGGTGCTAAGCATTTTTGCAAAGTGATGCCTCTACTCTTTAAGACCATAAACAACAAGGGTGACCTTAGGTTCAGTGTCACAGGTACCTTCTTGGAAGACACTACTGGTCACTGGAGGAAGAGGTCCTGGAGCCTGAGTCATGCTCTCTGGCTTCCCTTTACCACAGCAAGGGCTTTCATACCTTAAGACACAGTAGTGGAGAGTGACAAATGTCGACTAGCTATTGCATCAGCAAAAATACTTGTTTCCATTTTGTATTTAAAGGATCGCTTGAGAGCAAAACGAACACCCCATCATGTGTTCTGTGTTGGTTTAGCTTCAAATATTTAGTAATAAATCTTTGAAGACATTATCTCTTTACCAGGTGTTTTCTGTACGAGATCTTACAGAAGAACCCCAAACTGGGTAGCTTAAAATAACAAAGACTATTGTCTAATGGTTTTGGAGACAAGAAGTTTGAAATCAAGGCCCTGGAAGAACCGATGGCAGAACTTTCTCTCTGAAGAAGCCGCTAATGGAGACTCCCTCCTTGCCTCTTCCTAGCCTTTGGTGGTTTATGGAAATCCTTGGTGTTCCCTGAATTGAAGACAATCAGTTTCTGACTCCACTGTCACATGGCCTTCCTCCTGTGTGTCCTTCTTGTCTGTGTTTTCTCCTCTTGTAAAAACACCAGGCCTTGTAGGTTTATGAGCTACTCTTATCCACTCTTACATTCTCTTAACTTGATTGCATCTGCAAAAGCCCTATCGTCAAAAAAGGTCATATTCTGGTGTTCTGGGTAGACATGAACTTTTTTGGGGGGGACCCTATTTGGAAGTTGGATAGTTAAATAAATATTTACCCCTCGGCAATTCTGTGGTTAAGCAGAGCAAGAGTCTAGGATCCAATTCTATTTTGTCACAGGGACCAAGAGAGCAGACCTTGGAGCCATGACTGGGGTCAGTGATGACGGTCATCTCTGAGGACTCAGCTGACCAGAGCTTGAAAACCAAGCCCCAACATCTAACACACATGGAAGAAACAAAGAGCTGTTTCAACGCTGTCACAAAATGCCACTGGCTTCCTTAGGCTCAAGCTGTGAAAGTTTTTAAAAGTTATTAAAGAGGAAGGTTTGAGAAAGATCTAGAGATCTTTGAGAAAGCTGAAGATTATACTCTGAAATTTAAGGTAGTTGGTTTTTAACCATTAGTATTCAGAAACAATCACCGACAGTTCTCTTACCAAACTGCTTGCTCTCTTGCAGCCTATGACTATACATAAAACAAGTAAAGATCTATATTGATTTATTTTCATATTCAGTGACCTGATGAAGCATAACAAACATGATGGTTGAATTTCATTTGCTTCTGTGTTGGTTCCCAAGGCCATTTGATATGACTGTGTACCTTGTTATTCTTATTAAATGTGAATTTGGCAACCTCAACAATTTCCTAAATGTAACTCAAAGTTGCATGGCACCTGGTAATTAGGAGCCTGCTGGTTAGTATGGTTCCAGAGACACCACAGTAATAGGTTCATATAGAAATTTTTCTGCTTCCTGCCTCTTTGTGCATAGCGGAGGATCCATGCTATATTCTCCTCATTGTTTCTGTGCAGTATGGCGAACCTATCAAAATTTGGTCCAGTGCAACATCAGAGCTCTCTTCTGGCATCTCCATTTTACATTTTGGGTCCTGTAGGCATTGCTTCCTTACCAGGAGTTCAGTAAATCAATACACATGGTAGATATCAAGGATGGATGTGGTGTGAACAAGCTCCCTTTTCTGTTATTATCACTCCTGATGAGTTATGAGCAGGTGGAGGTCAGGGAGGAAGCTCAATCTTCCCTATGCTGATGTGAGTTGTTAGGGGGCAGAGGAACCACTGGTCAAAAAGTTGGCAGTAGATAGGGATCCCTCTCCCTTCCTGATTATTTAGACCAACAGCGACAATAACATATGTCCAAAGATCAGTGCTGCTGATGTTTGAGTCTTCTTCTTCCTTCCTGCCTCTCCCTGCCTTCCTCCCAGACACTGGCCACGCAGCCTGGCTGACATGAGCAGGAATGAAAGGCTGCTCCTGGGAATACAAATTTGTATTTTGAAAGGTGATCCTCTGTCGCTGAGTTATATCATGTGCTTGAAAGAGGAACAAACAATTATTTATCTATCCCTCCACTCCAAGGAAGGAGGCAGAATTAGTGTAATACTCAGGAGTCTAGACTCTGGAGCCTGAACGTCTGAGTTTGAATCCCAGGGCTGCCACTGAGCTGTCTTAGTTGTAGGCTATATCCTTACATGTTAAAAAAAACATACAATTAGTACCCATCCTGTAGGATTATGTGCAAATTAGAGTGGCACTAACACAGTACTAATGCACACATCTCTATCATATGATAAGAAGTATATTTTGAGCTCACAATAAGTCCAAGACAAACATTTCTGATAGGCCAGCATTGCTCCTTCAGTGAGTCAGAGCCTCACCTTCAACAGAAGGCATCAAGGTTCTGATGTTTCCATCCAGTCTCAGGTGGCAAAGGTTCCCCTGGGCCAGGCCTGCTAATGGTACCCAACACTTCCACTCCCAGTCCATTGGCCAAGCTTACACATGTGATCACAGGCAAGTGCATGCATGAACAAGAGTAAGCGGATTTGGTGGACAGCTAGTCTCTTTCTGTCACGAGACTTATGAAAAATAAATGGATTAACACGTACAAGTTGCTTGAAATTACATTAGATGCCTTAAACAACGTGGACATGCATTTACAACTTTTCCTAATATTTAATTATATGCATTTTCAAATCCACAAAAAAGTTGAACCAGTTTTATAGTGCACACCCCTATATCCACCACGTAGGCTGTACATTAATAGTTTATTCCATTTCTTTATTAAATCAATCCATCCTGATCTCCATCCATCAATCTATCTCATTTTTGCATCCAGCAATGTAAGGTGCTTCAGTACATGACTCCCTTAGATATTTCAACATACATGTCATCAATTAAGAGTTCAAGATCTGTCTACGGTTTTTTCTTTTGAGGTTTTTTTCTCATAAAGGCAGAATGCTTTGAGTTTTGATAAATACATGTCCCAGTGTAACCAAATCTCTATTAATAAATATCACTATCATGTTAGAGTTCCTTGTTGGCCTTTCAACTTCCAACCCACTCAAGGCAATCACTGTTTTATTTTCCACCATAAATTACTTTTGCATATTCTCAAACTTAAGAGAAATAGGATGATTCAGTAGCAGGTTTTTGTGCAATCCCTCTTTCATTTAGCACAGTATTTCTTTTAGTCACGTTATTAGCGTTTATCAGTAGTTCATTACTTTAAATTGGTGAGAGGGCATTCCATTGTATGAGTATATCAGATTTGTTTCCCATTTTCCTTTTCGTGGGCATGGGAGCTATTATTAATCATAAATATTCTTGTGCATGTCCTTTTGTGGACATGTGTATTTATTTGTTTTGAGTAACCTAGGAGTAAAAGTGCTGGGTGATAGGGCTGGTGTAGGTTCAGTTTTATGTGAAGTTGCATGTCAATGATTCTTTGAAAAATAAAGAATAGATCATAAGCAAAATAATTTCCATGATGCTAGTAATTATTTTCACTGGCTGAGTATTAGAATACTTCAGGATGCATAAAGATGATAGATATCAAGCTCTGTTCCCAAATCAACACTGAGGGGCAGCGAGAGGTCATTGCGTTTCTAAAGCACCACAGGAAATTTTGCAGTGCAGTTGGTGTTAATGGCTCTGGGTCTCAAAGAGCTTAATGATAAAAGGAGGTTCACCTATCTGTGTATCTTCAAAGACTAGCCTGGTGTGGAACCCATAAAATATGTGTGACGAGGATTTGTTGAACTGACATGTTAAACATTGTGGCTTGAATATTAAATATGCTTACTCTGTCTTAATGAATACATCAGATATTAGGTATGGAAAATCTAAGTGCTCAAATAATTTTAACTAAGAGTTTTAGGCTGTACAAGTACTTTACATTTATATACTCAGAGTTAACAAGCAACAATTAAAAACTCTTTATTTTCTCCATAGAATCTGGCAAAGCACCTAATACTTAGCAGATGCTCAAAAAAAAAAAAGACTTATCTAATAAATAAACAAATAGAATGGAGGGGTTCTTACTACAATCATTTTAGTATAGAGAATGCACACTTACATTTTGAGAACCAACAGTTCTTCTAGAACATTAATATAGTTTTAATTTAGAACAGATTAAAATCACAAGCCAAAAAAAATGATCCAAACTTCATTATATTAATTCCTGTGAATCTAAAGACCATGGAGAAATTTTAAAGGCCCAACCAACTAAAAGTCCATGGGTTCAACATTTAATTCAGCCCTGGAGGGACGATTACATGTCTATGTCAACCACATGTTCTGAATATTTCCAAGATAGTGTCCTTTTTAAATTTCAGGATAGATATCATGCTGGTAGATTCCGAGGAAGTAGTCACTCTTTTCCTGACAAGACATGGACCCAGGTGGAAGAATTATTGCCAAGTTTCATATGTTCAGACGGTCTCTACTGGCCCGTCTCCTGCTCTCCCCTTCGTGCTGTCTCGTCTCCAAATTTCTCTGTCCCTCAGAATCTTTTGATTCCATCTCCCATCCTAATCACCTTAGCATTCCAGAAAATATTGCACTGACATATTGTATTTATTTCCATTCTGTTTCTTAGTAAACCAGGCCAGAACTATAATGCCACACTAATAGTCTCCCATTTAGTTAGCTATAGATACTAGGGGTCATTTTCGGAGGATTATGACTAAGAACATTCAACTATCTGGGGTTTTTTTCCAAACTTTTGTATAGAAGCTCATTAGGTTGTGCCCAAGACATGCTTTTTGTATTTCCTTCCTTTGTCCTCAACAAATGTTTGTTCAATAAATGAATGAACAAATGAATAGATTGTGTGAAGTAGAAAATGCACAGGCAAATGAGGATAGTGTCTACATCTCAGCACGATTATAAAGAGAAAATGATTTATATTGAGATGATTTATAAACAATCAAGCTCTAGACATACACACACAAACACAATCCAAAAACCAAAAACCAGTTGTTATTAACTTTCCATGGGTTAAGAACGAAGAAACTTCCCTGAATCCCAAAATTAAGACTCCTTATTGTCTTTGTTTTGTAGCGAATTAAGGAGCCCATCCAGGGCCAATTATTACCTTTTGGAAGGAAACTATGCTTACACTAAAGTCTGTGTGACCTAAGGGACGAAGAAAATTCAGAACCTCTAAGCTCACATGTGGAGCTCTGTTGGCGATGTCTGTCTCTGTATGTCAGATATGCTTGGTAAATGTTAAATCCAAATCCAGGCAGATTTTCAGGGCTAAAATTTAAAAGGTTTCTGTCAAGTCCAAGGTTTTCATTCTTGAACACAAAACATTTTCTTAATAACATCATCATCCGTGAAAAAGCAATCTTCTTTTTTCTGAGAAAATTTTTTTTTTTTTTTTTTTTTTTTTTTTTTTAGAAATCTGTTTGTTAAAGGCCCAAGCCCACCAAATGATTTGAATGATTATCTGCTGAGATTTTTTCTAAATCGTTTTTCCTTAAATGTGCTTTCATGTATTATAGGGCCCATAGACTTATGGTTAGTTTTGCTCAGAACAATTTTATAGTGAAGTAGAACCTTATAATAAAGAAATTCTTAGCTTTATCATTGCCAACACACCATAGAAATTCTAGAGTTTTATGAAATTAAACTTCATTTCATCTTAAGGTCCGTGAATGTGAGATCGCACGCACACTTTATATATTGAGAGGGTGGCCTACTGACTTCATTAATGGTGAGGAGCAAACAATGTGATGTAAAGTTCAAGGCTCCCGCAGCATATGGATGTGCGAACTTAGTTTTTTGCTAGCCCATGGAAAATCATAAGCAGTTCACCAAAACCTTAAAATATTTAAATGCATATGTATACTCTCCAAAAAGGACTTTCTTGGTTTCCAAGACACCCCACGGTCCTGGGTCTTCTACCTCGGTCTTAGTGGGTTCAGTTTGATCTGTAAGGACCAGAATGCTTCACGGAGACTACCTGACAGAAAGGATACCTCTTATTGGATTCTCTTGCTGATTTTATTCTGTCACGCCCACTATTTTCTCCAGCTCTTGGAACGCAGGTCAGGACTCTGCAGCTGTGGCTCCTGGCCCCCCTTCCTTTGACCTTGCTGGTCTTTGAAGCTATTATACAAGTTCCTTTCGCCTTAAAGATTCTGAAAAAGAGTGTTTCCTCACTGCCTTCCGTTTAAAGAGCTCTGCCTATCACTCGGCACAGCCCGGTTTCTGCCCCACCGCTCTGGTTCCACACAGGACTAAAGTCCCCAAGAGATCACTTGTTAACTCCCTTTTCAGTGAAGAGGAGGCTTAAGGCCCCAGCGGATGAGGCTGTTTCTTCCATCCATGCGGGGGACGAGCTCCTGGGCGTCCTCAGGCCCCACCTGCGCCCCTCTACTCAGCTGCTTGGTGAAATGGCTTTTTGTCCCTTCTTTGTTTCTGCTGTCCTCCATGCGCGGAGCTGACCCCTCTGGGTCTGGAATGTTCTCTGCCTTGGTGTGCGCTCCCTCCCTGCAGCTTTCCCTCCTTTCCCCTGCCCCCCACCTCAGCACCTCTCTCTGCTCCGATGGTTGGATTCCCAAACTCCGCCTGGGGCTTCGACTGGTCTCTTTGTAGTTTCAAATCCCAGTATCTCTGACTCGCTCTTTTCTTCTTTGCAAACCCTCTCTCGGGAAATACATCCTATTTCTGGCGCGGTTCCCACATCACCGCAGTCACTGGGGCTTCAGTGCTTTGTGGCAGCTTCCACGGGCCCTTTGCTTCTCCACAGCCTGTCATCCAGACCTCTTAACCTGCCCTTTATTGTGTGACTCCAATCCTTCCTTCTTTTCAAACCGTGTAGTTCAAATTCGCATTTCCTGGTTGCTCACTTTAGGTCCTTCCTGCCCCTTTCCGACCCGCTATTTCCCCCACCCCCCAAATTCCGCAGCCTTGGCTGGCTCCTGTTTCTCACCAGCTCTGTGTAACAACAGCAGCTAATCCCGTGGAACATTTTCTAACTCTCTTGAGTGGCTCTTGTGAAATAGGCATCTCTTACTTGAGTTAATCCTAACCAAAACTCTACAGGGTAGCATTGTTATTATGTCTCATCTTACAGGTAGAAAATTAGGCTCCCGGAGTTTAGTAACTTGGCCAAGGTCACACAAGCATAGTGCCAATGCTGGGACTCAGAGCAGGTCACCTGCCTTTGGAGCACAGGGGCTTGTCTTCCACACAAGGGTGGCCTGGAGGCTGGGGTCCTGGTGTAGATTCCTAGGTGTGTACCTGCAAGATTTTGGTTTCCCTCCTCAGCCTCCCTGTGCCTTTCCATTTCATAGGAGCGGCCCCCTGACTTGACAGCTCCTGGTAACTATGGAAGCCACTGAATTCCGAACCTTGCTCCTTTGTGTGGGACCCTGTCGAGCTGCTTAATTCTTCTTACTTCCACCCTCTCTCCTCGCGACACATCTAAGAGTCGCCCTAGTACTGCCCAGCTGGGACCTCAACACTGTCACCTGCCTGGAGTGCCTGCTCGCCCACCCCTCAGCGTCCAGCATACAAACCCAGATGGAACTGTGGCATAAGGTAATTTGTACTCGGCAATAACTCTTCTAAGGACCTTGTCGCTCTCCAGCTCTGCTTGACTCACACTGATATTACCCTGAGCAGCAGTTAACATTAGTCAATTAGGACATTATCTTCCTCTCTAGTCTCTTCCTAGGTAAAATCCTCACCACCTAAGCGAGGCTGCCTCAGTGGCCAGGTCTGGTCCAGCCTTTGGGATTTCTTTGATTTCCTCACTCCTTTCCATTTCCCAGCTCTTCGGGGAGTCTCCCCACATCCCCGCAACCTTCACTCTCTCGTGCACAATTAGAGCAATGTGCTGTTTCCACCAATTGAGTGTGAACCTACCAGGGTAAGTGATGTGGGTTGGACCTGTGATTTTCAAGCTTGGATGTGCGTGACATTCACCTGAGAAACATCAAACTACAGAGGACAGGCTTATGCTGAAGTCCTACCGCAGTGTAGGACCACCAAGCAAGACGTCTTTGAATCTTGCAGGCTTGTGCATAATGAACAATCATTATTCATGACTGTCCTGGTTTCCTTTTTTTAAAAAATTTTTTAATGTTTTATTTATTTTTGATACAGAGCGAGACAGAGCATGAGAGTGGGAGGGGCAGAGAGAGAAGGAGACACAGAACCGGAAGCAGGATCCAGGCTCTGAGCTGTCAGCACAGAGCCCAACGCGGGGCTCGAACCCACGAACGTGAGATCATGACCTGAGCCGAAGCTGGAGGCTTAACCGACTGAGCCACCCAGGCGCCCCCTGGTTTCCTTTTTTAAGTCTTCAATGAACTCTTAAATTACTAGGCTACGTAAACCACCTGGCCCAAAGCCTGAAACATAATAGGTATTCAGTGAATGCTAATTACTTTCCCTCTTCCTTATTCTAGTCATTACATGCTTTATAGCCTTCATTTGTTTAAATAAACATTTAAAACAGATTTATATTTCCTGTATTTCTTCCTGTTCTGTATATTTATGGCTTCTTCAGCCAAAGGTTCTCTGGCTTACTCTTGACCTTCAATTATCCCTTACAGACTCTTTCTTTGACATTTTAATATTAAACTCATTTGTCAGCCTTTATATTTCTCAGACATCTATACAATTATATATCCTGCCACCTACTCTTTATCTATTTTTAACATAATCCTTGCTTCTTTATTTTTTGCTCTAATTTTCTTCCAGTAAGTCATAAACTGGACCTTGAAATCTCAGCGCCATTGGTTTGCTGTGCTTTTACAAGTTTACTGTCTTTAAATTAACTTTGTTGAACATTATTGGAAGACCTTAGAATTTCTTCACATTTAAATTTTCCGTCTGGAACAGTGTGTACAGAGAGGAAAGGTAGATGAGAATTTCAAAGCTAAAAGAGATCTTGGAGTTTATCAGCTTACTTGCTTCATTTTATAGAGAAAGCCACAGAGATCTGTAGTTAAAGGGAGCTACCAAAGGTTACATTGGGACCTAGTTACAGACTTGCTTTTTGTGGGGTTTGGTAGAGGGGAGACAGCTCATGTTTAATTGTGACATTTTGGGTTTTTTTGTTTATTTTTTAAGTGTATTTTTAAAATATAGTTTATTGTCAAGCTGGTTTCCATATAACACCCAGTGCTCATCCCCACAAGTGCCCTCCTCCATGCCCATCACCCATTTTTCCCACCCTCCCACTGCCTTCCACCCTCAGTTTGTTCTCTGTATTTAAAACCTCTATGATTTGCCTCCCTCTTTGTAACTATTATTTTCTTTCCCTCCCCCCATAGTCTTCTGTTGTTTCTCAACTTCCACATAAGAGTGAAATCATACGATATCTGTCTTTCTCTGACTGGCTTATTTCGCTTAGCATCATACCCTCCAGTTCCATCCACGTGGTTGCAAGTGGCCAGATTTCATTGTTTTTCACTGCCGAGTAGTATTCCATTGTATATATACACCACATCTTCTTTATCCATTCATCAACTGATGGACATTTGAGAATTTTAAAGCATGAGTGAGAAAAGCCGTTTCTCCTTCCAGGAGAAAGAAGACAGTCATTCCTCAAAATCCAGCAGATCTCTCTGTGTGAAGGCTTTTCTTCTGGTTCCATCTCCTCAGGCTGCGCCCCACCCCTGCCCCAGTGGAGCAAGAGAGACCAAAAGCTAACCTGAGTTACAAGCATCTAGCAACAACTAAGATACTCCTTCACTCCCCACATCCAGTGTACGGGCTTCACAGTGTCAGAGGAGAAGAATTTTCTCTACCCCTTAAGGTCCTTCTAGCTGAGCTAAGAATCAGATTAACAGGAGACAGATGAACAGGAGAAGATCAAATTTAATTCCATATGAGCTGGGAATCCACACAGACATGAAATCCCAAAGACAGGCAACCTGAGGCATGTATGTCTTTCTGAACTGAAGAGAAGGGGGCAAGGGTCTGGAACTTGGAAGGAAAGGAATGCACTTCACAGAAAGGGGAAGAGAGTAAACATTTGGTAAACAAATGTTGGCTAGCCCAGTTAGCAACAAGAGGACACAGAGGACTTTGATCAAGCAGGCATCGCTGGGCTCTTCCAGTCTACTTACCTCATTCATATCATAACTGCTGGAGTCCAGCTCCAGCAGGTTCAGGGCTCCCTGAAGGATGGACAGTGTCAGTGAAAGAGCGAGAGAGCCTCAGCTTCTTTCTGATCACCAGGCAGACATCTTTGCACTGACCTATGAGCCAGCTTTATTTATAGAAAAAATGTATGAGGTCAATACAGAAGTGGCATTTGCCTTAGACAATGATTTCTGATGACAGATTTCTTTGGTGTGTAAAAATTTCCCAGAACATAGATTGGTAGAAGGCTCATGGATTATCTTTGTCAGCAGTGATTGATGTAGGTGATTTAGATGCTTATCATATGGGGAAGGAAAGTATCTTCAGCATTCAACTACAAGGTAATGTTTTTAGCATAGCAAAGGCAAAAGCCTGTTTGCTTAAGGGGAAGTATAAGAAAAACAGGATTCTCAGGAAATGCAATGTTTGCTCCCATAATCACAAAAGAAGACGTTCCTACAATAAGTTCCTTCACAAGGTGCAATCAGCATATTTTAGGATAAGGGGGCAAGTCACTCCCAATACCAGCCAACAAGGTACCTTCGGGGTCGGTGCTTAAGCAAAATAATTGAGTGGGAGTGGATATTGGTCACCATCTGATGGCAGGAGGCCTTGCAAACCTGCCTTACCTCACAAGGAGTTTTCTTAACTTAGCGCGTTCAGAAAATGTCTTCCAACACACAAGGCAGTTACTATGGTGATAGAGTTGCGGGATTGCTGAGTGCAACGCTAAGAAAGAGTTCTTGAGATAGTTTATGGTGCAACTTAGTAAGTTTATTGAGTAGCATGGGGACAGACCCATGAGCAGAAAGATCATCAGTTCTGTTGTGTGAGGCTGGTGGTTATATGTCTAGTGCTCAAGGGTGGTGGGGGCTGGTGTATAGGGAGTATTAGATCATAAATGCCTTCAAATTTCTCTTTGTAAAATTATTTTTGCAAGATTTCTCATTCAGTTAGTTACTAACTATCAGTGAGATGTACAGGCCGTCTAAGACCCTTTAAGAATGTAGCGGCCAGCACGTATTGTATTTGATCCTTATGGAAGCTATTCAGCCTATCGGTGAGCCTTCTGGGCTAAAGGTGAACATTTGTCTGCTTGTATCCCTCGCTCTCTTCCTGGAGCATACCCTCTGCCTAAATTCTTTTTAGGCAGTTGAGGAGGAAGTAAAAAGCTTTTCATGAATCTGCTGCCTTTTGATTGCTTTTTAACTCAAAATCCTCTTCATCCCAAAGTTCCTATCTTGAGGCAGTCTGCCTTTAGCTCTAATAATGGAAAACCAACAGAAATAAATGTATAAAATGGAGTGGCTTGAATTACAAAGTCCATTCATCCAAAGGTGGTGGGGGGTAGGAAGGAGAGGCAGGACGATAAACCACACAGGGAGAAAAACAAGGTATTACATCAGTCTAGACACAGAGGCCAGCAAGTGTTAGAAAAGTGCTGGGGAAAACCCCAGGGCTCTTTCAGGTTCGGTGTGGTGTTAAAAATCGACAAACGGGTGTTAGGAAGATTGTGCCTTATGGCCACCAGAGACAAAAATCCCAGTTCCTTTGGGAGAAGGGAATATGCAGAGGGCCCTGGGCAGAGTGGGGCAAGGTGAGCAGAGAGACACAGGAACAGGGAGCTGCCACAGGGTCCTTCCAGCCCCACCCCTCCCCTCTGGACGCAGATGGTTCCAGGGCCTGCAGAGACCCACTCAACGAAGGGATCCCCTCTGAGGAGGATTGGGGCTCAGGGCAGACTGCAGGTAGAGGTCTTGTTGAAGAGTCCGTTGCTTAGGAAGACCACCAAGAAGAGGTGCAGCTGGCTCTTTGCCATGCGTTAAGTTGATATGAGTCAAGGAAGGAGAAAAGAGAGATAATGTACAAGGATTGCGTTCCTATGAGGAAAGCCAAGGACAAACCACACCCAAGCTAGTAAGGTGAAAGACTTTCAGACCGATACCACTTGTGGGCTTTGATTCGTTTATTGAACTAGGATGTTCAAAGCAGTTTAGTGAGTAGAGAGGGACATATGCAGAAGACTAACCAAGAGACCAAAAAGATGGGTGGGAAAGAGACTTATAACAACCCTTGCATGAAGAAGAGAGCAGCAAACCGTTGAAGAACACGTGAGCAATTATTTTGCTGATACTAGGGACTGGGGGGAGGCTTTCTCCCTGATACCTCAAAAACCAGATCAACTCTATCCAGAAACCAAATGACACTGGCTAAGCACAGAGGAGGAGAACCCAAAGGACACTGGAAAGTCATGTGAGAAAGAGTTCAGGCAAGACCAAACATCTCCAAGCAGCCCTGGATCACCGGTAACTTGTGCTGTTACTGACTGAGGCTCAGGGATACACACCTGATGAGACAAATGGAGAGCACACTGGGGGACTCTGCATCTACACGCAGCACTGGAAAATTCCCCGGACAATACCTGGCTGCATCTCCTGCTTGTGCACTACGCCTGCTCCCTCTACTGTCACAAGACACTACTTGCCTTCTTCAGTGCTGCTCCTCTCTTTAGTCCTGGAGTTGAGCATCTAGCTTCAGGATGGCACAAATAACCCAGACAGAGACTTTGATTCCTTTGGCAAGGTCCTGGAGAAAGGTTTTGATGCTGTTGGCTATCTCTTCACACCAACACTATCAACTACACAGAAAAGAGAGAAGGGTCCCCCAACATTTCATCATGAAGAACATTGGAGCCTTAGTGGCAGGACCTCAGCTGACCCTCACCCACTGCAGCCTGCTCACTTCCTCTGCACTTGGTTGCTTCTCCTGACAGCGTGTTCTGAGAGTCATACTCCCTCCTAACGATGCAGTGCCCTGGGTTTGGTCATTGGGCTTCTTCCCTTTTTAACGTATACTTGTTCTCCTAGTGATCTTACCAAGTCTTGTAGACTACATGAACCTCATATACACTGACAATCCCCAGCGATATCCTCACCCACACCTCTCTCCAAAGAGAGTACACAGGTAACTGCCTACTCAAAATCTCCATTTGGCTACTTAATAGATGCCTGATAGGGCATCTGTGTGACTCAGTTGGTTGAGCACCTGACTCTTGATCTTGGTGGAGGTCATGATCTCACAGCTCATGAGTTCAAGCCCCATGTCAGGCTCTGTGCTGGCAGCATGGAGCCTGCTTGAGATTCCCTTTCTCCCCCTCTCTCTGCATGCCCCTCAAAATAAATAAATAAACTTAAAAAAATAAATAAAAACAAGAGACCTGAATGGCCACTGTCTGAGCAGACACACGCAATATTTGTAACTATACTATAAATATACTATACCTTTTTGTTATTCTTAAGTAGAATTAGACAATCCAAAGCTTTTAATATAAATATATGTGCTGTTTTTCTCATTGATTAATAATTAACTCAACAAATAAAAAAAAGTCTGTGATTTCATTAACTTCCATTCTAGTGAAGGAAATAGTGAACACGCAAAAACAAATACATAATAGCAGAAAAGGTCAAGGCTATAGCACAAAAGGAAGGAGAAAAATGGATAGGGGTGTTTTCTAGAAAAACATCAAGAGGACTTCAGTGATGCAGTGAGATTTGAACAGGATATGAAGGAATAGAGGTCACATCCATATGGATACCCGGAGAAAATTCTCTAAGAAGAGGAACAGCAAGTGCAAAGGCCTTGATGTGCAAACCTAAGTACAGCAGATGCTTTGTATGAGAATTCTGTCTTCCCCCAAACTAAGGTTCTTGGGGTACTTTTCTAATAAAAAGGATAGTAACAAACATCATCATGATAGGCTCAATATTATCTATGCGAAGTTATCTAAAGGAAGCAATAGAAATTCTTGCGAAATCTTACTCAAAAACAGAAAAAACTTATTTCTGACTCAGCAATTTCTCTCTCCGGAAGATTGTGTTAAATACAACCAAAAAACTTATAAAAGTTTATCAAATACTTATTTGTGACAAATCTGTGCTCTTCCTTAGGAATCTAACCAAATAAAGAAATTAATAAAAGAGGTTCAAGGGAGATATTTCAAAACCTAGAGGTTATTGTTTGTGGGTTGAGTATGGATTGGATCAATTTCAATTTCTTGATTGAAATTAATCTTGTAATTTCTGCCTCTTGAGCTTCATATGACTTGTGTGGCCCTCAAAGTCACTCTCAGACCATGCAGTCTTTGGCACAAAGCGCTAAAGGCAGAGGGAATAACTAGAATCTATCCAAGGAGGAGTGAGCAGAGTTACAAAGCATCTTGCCCTCAAAGCCAAAATTTAAGCCTGGACCACTTGATTCCAAATCCAATGCTTTTCTCTTTTTATTCTGAAGGTCTTTAAAAACATTCTAGATTTTTGCAATGATTTAGAAATCTTTTCGCAGGAGAACATACTTGCATTAACTTGAAATAACTTGGAGAAAGGTATATGTTATATTGGTTTTATGCCTTAGTAAAATTTGTCTGGGCCAAACTGTGGATGTTACAAACTAAATATTTTATATGATAATAATATAAATGATTGCCATAAAGTCTCCAATCCTGCATAAGTATATGAAACTTGGAAATATCACTACTGAAACAGATTCTTTAAAACACATTGAGATAGCTGTTCAAGGTGAAAGTTTATAATTGAATTAGGTAGCTATTTGCATCGATTATTTTAATATCTTCTCTTTTTAAGTCATAATTAATAAGTGCAGACATTCTATTAGGTTAATAATAGCATTTCCAAAATCACTGGATAGACAAGGAAAAGAGCTCTTTGTTAGTTTACCTTTGTATTAATGTAAGATGGGAATATATAAGGCTTCACAAATTATGTCACCAGTTTTCAGCAGGGTGGATTTCCTTTCAAATAATTTTGAGTATGAGAAGTTTTCTTTTTTAGCGAAGGGAAAACTCAATTTTCAGATATGAATATTTAGTTACAAAACTTCTGAAGCACTTGCTTACAAATCTTCTAGTGGTATCATTTATGAACAGATCACTTCTTCCCCCATAGTTATAATGGATGTAGGATTACTCTTAACGTCTATCTATGTGTCTTTGCTGAGGCTGCTGATTCCCCCGGGAAATGTTTTAACAGCACTGAAACTCATAGCTGTGAAAAATTCATTGATGTCAATGAGCCTTTAAATAATGTAAAGATGAATGTCATTGCTAACTCATGTGGATTTTCTAGTTGAGCTCATGGCAAAATTTTCTTGCTTTAATCAATGTTAGAGACAAAAAAAAGGAGAGTGTCTTGTATCTTCGGAGGTACTTCTTAAATAGAACAGCATTGTCTTGCTGCTACCAGGTCCTGGGACCAGGACTTTGCAAACACTATTTGCTGTAGTGTTGGTGACACATGCTCATTCAGTTTAAGCATGGGGTAGAGTCAGGAAGCTCCCCATTGGGAAATACCTCACTCACTGCATTATAATACATGGAAACTAAGGAAACATGGGACCAGAGAGCGGGACTTGGACCATGTAGCTCCAAGCCTGTGGCTCTCCAGATGCTCAATTCAGAAAGAGCCCTCCAGGCCCTGCATGAAGTAGGTTTCTGAAGCTGTAGGCATTTACTTATAACATTAACTAATAGATCTTCCATCGCAGTCGATCTAGCCATTTCAGAAAATATCTTTCTGGAATTCCAATTTCAATATTAGTCAAATCAAGTAAAAATGCTATTTCTTTTCTTGAAAATCCATTTGAATAAAGAACCCATTACTTACTTTAGATGTGAAAAAAGGGAACGGCCAAGATACTGAATAGGCATAAATTAATCTGTTAGCATCAAATACACTCTCAAAGAAGCCAAAATGTCTGATGATTCTAGATTGTTGATAGTTTGGCTTTATTTAGGATCTTGCTTAATAATCTTTTCATAATTTTATTCAGATTAAAATTAAACAGGATGATATTCTTTTTATAATGTTGCCTCTGCAGAAATAATATTGCCTGGGAATAGCAAAGTAAAAGAAAAAGACAGAAAGTGATAATGAAAAATCAAAGCTTTATGGATTCAACTCGTAAATTTTGGAGCTTCAAAATCATTCAGTTTCAGAATCAACTTCATTTCTAGTTAACTTATTCACCTATTCATAAATGACATTATGATATGCTAAAATTATTTTAAATAATTCCCCACTAAAGTCATTGAGTAGACATTACCATCAAATTCAGTGTTCAAAGAAAGACTGCAGGGATTTTTCTTTGCTAACAAACAGCCACATTGCAAGACATTTCTGACCACAGCAGGATTTAACTAGATAGAAATGAATAACCAAACATTTGGAAATTAAGAAACACTGGTTAATAATCCTTAGGGCAAAAAAGAAATCACAAGGGAAACTGGAAAATCTTTTATTCAAATAGAGAGGAAAAAAGATTGTAACAGAGCAGTGGGGTCCTGCTAAAGCAGTGAATAAAGGGAAATTTGTAGTTTTAAATGCTGATATTTAAAAAGACTCAAATAAATGATCTAAGCCAGGAATTGGTAAAATTTGAAAATTAATGACCAAATAGTAAACATTTTGGGCTTTGTGACTCATAGATAATCTCTGTTGACTGTTCTTTGGTGTTTTTTTTTTAACTAACCTTTAAAATATAAAAAACAATTTTAGTTTAGAGGCTGTGCATAACTAGGCCATGGGCTGTAATATGCCAACCTCTGATTTAAGAAATTGCCTTAAGAAACCAGAAAAAATAAATGAGCAAGGCAAACTTAAGATAAGCAGGAAAATAAGGAAAATGAATTATCAGTGACACGTAAAAGTGAAAATCAAGAAAGAAAATCAATAAAATATAAAACTAGTTCTCTGGAATAATCAATAAAATTGTACACCTTTAGCCAACAAAAAATAGAGAAGACTCAAGTTACCACACCTAGAAGAAAAGGATTTTACTTTAGATCCTAAAGACATTAAAAAGATAATAAAGGAATCTTATGTTTTAGAACAGCTTCAAAAGAATAGGTATTAACTCTTCTTTCTTTAAATGTTTGGCAGAATTCCTCTGCACAGCCATCCAGCCCTGAATTCTTATTTACTGGGAGATTTTGGATAACTGATTCCATTCATTTCCTGATTATGGGTCTTTTCAATTTTTACATTTCTTCTTGTTTCACTTTTGGAAGTTTATATGTTTCTAGGAATTTGTCCATTTATTCCAGATTGTCCAAAGAAGAATTAATACCTGTTCTTTTGAAGCTGTTCCAAAAAATAGAAGGAAAACGTCCAAACAAATTTTATTAAGCATTTGGGATCAGCATTACCTTGATTCCAAAATCTGACAAAGACACCACTAAAATAGAGAACAACAAGATACTAGCAACCAGATCTAACAATATATTAAGAGAATTATTCACTACAATTATTCAAGTGCAGTTTATTACTGGGTTGCAGGGCCGGTTCAATACCCACAAATTAATCGTGATACACCACATTAATAAAAGAAAGGATATAAAACCACATGAACTTCTCAATAGATGCAGAAAAGGCATTTGACAGAATACAGCATTCTTTCTTGATAAAGAAAAAAAACCTCAGAAAAATAGGGATAGAAGGAAGATACTTCAAGATCATAAAGGCCGTATACAAAAGATCCACAGCTAATATCCTCATTTGGAAATAACAGAGCTCCCTAAGGTCAGGAACACGACAATCATGTCCACTCTCACCACTGTTGTTCAACATAATTTTGGAAGTCCTAGCCTCACCAACCAGACAACAAAAAGAAAAGGCATCAAAATTGTCAAGGAAGAAGTCAAACTTTCACTTTTCATTGATGAAACAGTACCCTATGTGGAAATCACAAAAGGCTCCTCCAGAAAACTAATAGAACTGGTCCATGAATTTAGCAAAGTTGCAGGATGTAAAATCAATACACAGAAATCGGTTGCATTTCTATACACCAATAATGAAGCATCAAAAAAAGAAATAAAAAAATCAATCCCATTTACAATTGCACCAAGAACATAAAATACCTAGGCATAAACCTAACCAAAGAGGTGAAAGATCTGTACACTGAAAATTATAGAAAGCTTATGAAAGAAATTGAAGAAGACACAAAGACATAGATAAATCATGGACGGGAAGAACAAATATTCTTAAAATGTCAATACTACCCAAAACAATCTACACATTCAATGCAGTCCATACTAAAATAATGCCAGCATTCTTCACAGAGCTAGAGCAAATAATTCCAAAATTTGTATGGAACTAAAAAGACCCCAAATCAACAAAGGAAACCTCAAAAAGAAAACCAAAGTAGGACGCATCACAATTCCAGACTTCAAGTTGTATTACAAAGCTGTAATCATCAATATAGTATGGTACTGGGGAAAAAAAAAAAAACAGATACACAGATCAGTGGAATAGAATAGAGAACCCAGAAATGGACCCACAAATATATGGCCAACTAATCTTTGACAAAGCAGGAAAAAGTATCCAACTGAAAAAAGACAGTCTCTTCAGCAAATGATGTTGGGAAAACTGGACCGAGACATGCGGAAGAATGAACTTGGACCACTTTCTTACACTAGACACAAAAATACTCAAACAGAATGGAAGACCCAAATGGAAGGCAGGAAACAGGGAAATGCAAATCCAAACCACAATGAGGTATCACCTCACACCTGTCAGAACGGCTAAAAGTAACAACTCAGGAAACAACAGATGTTGGTGGGGATGCAGAGAAAGGGGAACACTTTTGCACTGTTGGTGAGAATGCAAACTGGCACAGCAACTTGGAATGTATAAAGAAAATGTGGTATAAATATACAATAGAATATTACTCTGTGACCAAAAACAATGAAATCTTGCAACAACATGGTTCGAACTGGGAGGTATTATGCTAAGCAAAATAAGTCAGTCAGAGAAAGACAAATATCGTTTGATTTCACTCGTATGCAGAATTTAAGAAACAAAAGAGATGAACATAGGGGAAGGGAAGCAAAAATAAGATAAAAACAGATAGGGAGGCAAACCACTAGAGATTCTTAAATACGGAGAACAAACTGAGGGTTGCTGGAGGGGTGCTGGGTGGGGGGATGGGCTTAATGGATGATGCACATTAAGGAGGGCACTTGAGGAATGAGCACTGAATGTTGTACGTAAGTGATGATCACTAAAGTCTACTCCTGAAACTGTTATTACACTATATTTTTACTAACTTGGATTTAAATTAAAGGTTTAAAAATCTTAGGAACAACTTTATGTCAACATATTCTACAGCTTAGATGAAAAGTATACAGTTTTTGAAAGGTGTAAGGTAAAAAAGTTTATTGACTTGTGAAAAAAAATAACCTGAATAGCCCTTACTATTAAAGAAATTAAATTCATAATTATAAATATTCACACACACACACACACACACACACACACACACACACACACACACTACTCCTGCCCAGATGGCTTTGTTGGTGAATTTTACGAAGCATTTGAGGAGGTAATAATATCATTCCTGTTCAAACTCCCATAAAATTAAACAGATATGAATACTTTCAAAATTATTTTCTGAAGTAAAATACTGATACCAAAGCCAGAAAAGAAAAGAAAAGAAACTGCAGACCACCAGTCACCTCCATGGTTACGGGGCATGGACACATAAATCTTTAACAAAATTCTGTCAAATAGAACCCAGCAATATACAAAGGCAATATATTATCAAGTGAGGTTTATTTCAGGAATACAAAGTTTGTTTAATATTCAAATGTCAAACAAGATGAATTATCATTTCAGTAGGCTAAAAAAGCAAAACCACCAAATCGTTTAAATAAATGCATAAAAAGCATTTGACAAATTGCAACACCTTTCCCTAATAACACACACACACACACACACACACACACACACACACACACACACACTGGTTGAAACTAATGCAAAACCCAAAGCTGCTCAAACAACATATGTTCAGCCTATATAAAGAAGTCTTATGACTCAATAATAGGAAAACAATTCAATTAAATTTAAAAATAATGTTGTACTGAGATTTTACTAAAGGAGATATATAAATAAACCCATGGAAAAAAATATTCACTGTCAGCCCTCATCATGGAAATGCAAATTATAACCACAATATCACTGTGCACTCACTACAATGGCCCAAATTCAAAAGACAAAAATACCAAATACTGGGAATAATGTGAGCAACTGACACTCTCAGATGGTGCTGGTGGAAAAGTAAAATTATTTTTGGAGAACATATTGACAGTTTTGTAATACTTTAAACATAGACTTTCCATATGATCCGGTAATTCTACATGCTTCTAGTTAGGAGCATATATCTACACAAAAACCCATACACACATGTTCATAAACCCTTTATTCATCATGGCCCCGAATTGGAAACGACCCAAATGCCCATCAACTGATGATGAACAAATGGATAGTGGTAAATCCATGAATTCAAATTCTACTTGGCAATAAAAAGAATGGACTATGGATACAGGCAACAATTTGGATAAATGTCAAAGGCATTGCACTGCATGAATGAATCCAGACACAAAAAGCTTTGGACTGCATGATCCCATTTTTTAAAATTTATTTTTTTATGTTTATTTATTTTTGAGAGAGAGAGAGAGAGAGAGAAAGAGAGAGAGAGCGAGCAAGCAAGCATAAGCAGGGGAGGGGCAGAGAGCGACAAAGACAGAGAATCCTTAGCAGGCTCCATACTGTCAGCACAGAGCCCGATGTAGGGCTTGAACTCACACACCATGAGATCATGACCTGAGCCTAAGTCAGACACTTAGCTGACTAAGCCATTCACACACTCCTTTATGACCCCATTTAAAGGACATTCTAGAAAGAGCAAAACTAAAAAGGGAGAAAATATATTAGCAGTTTCCAGGAGTTTAGGGTACAAGAAAGAGTAAGAGCTGACTGAAAATGTGTCTGGAAAATAGAATTGATAAATATGTTCCATAACTCAATTGTGGCATAGATTAAATGTATACATTTATCAAAACTCATCAAGCATACCTAAAAAAAGCATGTAAGCTGCATGTAAGTCAATAAACCTGACTTAAATGCACACAGACACACACAAACACACACATACAGTTTGAGCCTTGCCTTATTCCATTCTTAAATCTTGAGAGGTATTATAGGTATAATGATGAAAGGTGAAATCCAATAGCTTCTAGAAGAAAGCATAGAGAACATTCTAGCCTCAGAGTAGACAAATATTACTTACACTCAATCAAAATGCACTAATATTGAAATAATAAGCTGGACTTCATAAAAATTTAAAAATTGTGGTTATTAAAATATGCCACCAGGATAATAAATACATAAGCCACTGACTGTGAAAATATATTCAGAATTCTTATATCTGATAAAGAATTCATGTTCCATCTATAAATTAACAGTAAGAAGACAATAACCCAACAAAATAATTGACAAGTCATAAGAAGATACTTCACCAAAGAATAATGTTCAATATAAGCTAATAAGCAATCAAAAAGAATAGACTGCAGATTCTATAAATGACATGAGTTAGTTTAAAAAATATTCTGTGGATGAGGCTCCTGGATGGCTGAGTCAGTTAAGTGGCCAACCTAGGCTAAGGTCATGATCTCACAGTTTGTGAGTTCTGGCTCATCATTGGGCTCAGTGCTTACAGCTCGAAGCCTGGAACCTGATTTGGATTCTGTGTCTCCCTCTGTCTGTCCCTCCCTGCTCGCACAGTCTGTTTCTCTCTATATATCAAAAATAAATAAACATTTAAAAAAATAAAAAAATATTCTATGGAGTGAAAAAAAAATCACACAAGTTCTGAAGAAAATATACTGGATTATTCCATATAATGAAATCCAAATACAGGAAAAACTAGTCTACAGGGATAGAAATTAGAAAGTGTTTGGACGGGAGTGGGATTGAAGGGATTTGCTGCCAGGAGGGGCCCAAGGGAGCTCTCCATGGTTCAGGAAATACACCATATCACGTACACGTATGACCGTCAAAACCATGGAACTGGATGCTTCAGTCTATGCATTTTACTGACTGTAAATTATACCTTAATCTTTCTTTCAATGTTCATTTATGAGATAGCATGTGTAAACGAGGGAGAGGCAGAGAGAGAATGAAGGGGACAGAGGATCTGAAGTGGGCTCTGCACTGACAGTAGTTAGCCGGATGCTTGAACTCATGAGACATGAGACCATGGCCTGAGCTGAAGTCTGACGCTCAACGTACCGAGCCACCCGGGTGCCCAAAATTATACCTTAATCTTTTTTTATGTTTACTTATTTTATTTTGAGAAAGAGAAAGAGAGCGGGGAAGGGGCAGAGAGAGAGAGAGGGAGAGAGAGAATTTCAAGCAGGCTGCATGCTGTTAGGGCAGAGCCTGATGTGAGACCCCATCTTACAAATCCTGAGATCATGACCAAGAGTCAGATGCTTAACCGGATGCTTAACCATCCAGGTCTCCTAATTATTCCTTAATCTTGAAACAAGTTCTGCATGGATACACACATATGCCTGCCTTGGAAAAAGGGAGGCAGAATTGAGTGTTGCATGATTTTCTAAATGTTGTCCCTTCAACAAGCCTGAGTATAGTAACTTCCTTGAGAAGGAATTGGTAGGCAATTTAATTTATTAGCATATCTAATAAAGAAATTTTTACTAGTGGAGAAAAATATTAATGGTATGGGCTAAAAGGAAATATGCTCTCATGAAGCACTTTTTAGTTATATTTTTTGTATATTGATGGCGAAAACTCATTATAATTTGGGAGAAACTTTTGATAAGGGCTTCTGTCTAAATTATATGATCAATAAAGAGAGAATTAGGAGAAGCAATAAAATGTATCTGTTCTAAGACTCTCTACAAACCCTTTACAATAAAAAAACCTGTTCTCAGACTCTCTGCAAACCTTTCCATTTTCAAGTGAGGTTAAATTTTCCTGGAGCTGAAAGCATGAAATAGGACAATCATCTGTTCCAGATTGTTCGTAATTTCTAACAGTAAGAACAAAATGTTTGTTTATTTTGCCTGAAATGAAAACCGGAATGACTTTTTGAATACTAAACATCAAAAAAGACTTTTTACTAAAGAAAGCCTTACAGAGTTGTGATGTTGAAAGATCCCTTTGGGTTTATGAATATACAAACTATGAATTAAACAACTTTGCTGGACACCAAAAGCATGTCTATACTTATCTTCACATTGTCTATAGTTGACCTGGCCTGGTGTATACAGATTTACTATTATATGTACATTAGGTCAGATATTTTATTCATTAATTCATTCATTTTAGAGAGAAAGAATCCCAAGCAGGCTCCCATGACCCTTCTTTCCTATATTCCCCCAACTAGACTAAATCTATCAGCCAGTCCTGTGTCTAAACTAAGTATAACCCACATTGACCACTGTTATCTCTGCTTGCTCTCTTTCCTGCTAGCCCACTCTATTTCTCTCTTACTTTTACTGCTGATTCTCCCTAATTTTATTCCCCACCAACATTTATCTTTGCACTGCAGTGAGAATTTTTAAAGATGTAAGTAAGTCACAGCAATCCTTTACTTAAAATGCCTCCATGATTTTCTTTTATCCATGGGCCAAGATCCACATCTTCACCATGACCTTCTAGGTCTTACTAGCCATTCACACTTTACTTCTTATCACTGTCTCCTGAATTTAGAACTCTTTTGCCAGACTTTTTTTTTTTTTTCTGTTCCTGGAACACAGTGAGCTTGCTCCTACTTCACAGCCTCTCTCCTTCTGATCTCTTTACCTAGAATACTCTTTGTCCAGATACTCATGTGTCTAGATCCTTTCCACCATTGACACTCAAATGTCACTTTTCAGAGACATTTCAAAAACACCCAACCATTGCTCTCTTTAGCTATTGTTCTCTCTCTTTGCAGCAATCACCAGCTCTGAGCTCGCTTTATGTATTTGTCTACTTGTTCTTTTTCTGTCTTCCTCTGCCTCGATGTGAGCTCTGTGAAAGGTGGACCCTGCCTGACTGTGTTGTCCCCATGTTCTCAGGGGAGATCAGAAAAACGTTGGCTGAATGAATAATTGACTTTGAAGTCCACCCTCTTACTGACCACACCAAGTTGATTTCTTTAAATAGATCCTTGTGTTCATTCCCTGGAGCTGCTGTTACGAACTGGCACCAGCTGTGTGGCTTAAAACAAGAGAAATTGATTGCCTCGTGGTTGGAGGTTAGAAGTCTGAAATCAAGGCGACAGCAAGGCCATGATTCCTCTAAAGTCTGTAGAGGAAGACTCTCTCCTTGCATCTTCCAGCTCCGGGTAGCCCCAGATGGTCCCTGGCTTGTGGCAACACAACTGTGATCTTCACATGGTCCCCACTGTGTGCTTGTCTCTGTGTCCAAATTCCCCCTTCTTATAAGGACACCAGTCACAGTGGACTAGGGCCCACCCTAATGACCTCATTTTAACTGTTATCTCTGTAAAGATCCTGTTTCCAAATCAGATCACATTCTGAGGCACTGGGGATTCAGACTTCAAATTGTCTTTCTGAGGGAAACAATTCAACCCATGATATCCAATAGCAGCTATTATGTCTGAATTCCTTTTGGACACATAGAAAATGTTCACTTTTTCAACTACTTCCTGGTAGCAGACGTTTGGAAAATCAAGTGCAGATAAAACCAGAACCACCAAGGGGTAGGTAACCAACCAGCTCCTTTGTTCCCTGCTTTGTTCCCTTGGTCTCTAGTCAGATTTTGGAAACTCCATGCACAAGCCTGAAATATTTTGTAAATAATGCATTCTTCTTTTTAAATTAAGTTTTGTCCCAATGAGAAGATTTTCTATAACTCAAAACTGTTTATCCATTTCCGGTGCTTAGCAATGGCTCTTAAAGACCATTCATCAGACAGGCAGTCTTTTCCATGACATTTATGACCAGGAACCATCTGATTTTTAATTACAAGGTAATTGCTATTGTATAAGCTTTAAGATGCTCTGTAACTTGGAAATCTTATTTTAAATGAAAAAAAAAAAGAGCACTGTCTTTCTTTTTCTAAATTCAAGTCAGGATGTTGGAAAAACAATCAAATAAAACCTTCTAGTTTTTGTGCTCATAGTCAGTTTACATTTTTGAAACTCATTTTAGTCCTGGTAGATGTTCTACTATAATTATTTCAGAAAACGTTTTACAGACAAGGCAATTCTAAGTCTGTAGAGATGGGATTCAGAAGGTCATTAAATTCATTTTTCTGCCTTTGGGCAGAGTCACTCTGGTTGAGACCTACAACTGTGACTTTCGATTTTTAAGGTCAAATGCAAAATAAAATTGCGTGGGTCATAAACACAGCCCAATTCAAGAGCTTTGGTCTTCTCATGTTGATGGCAACACTACCCTTGGCACGACTCATGGCTGTGACACTATCTGTCTTGAAATAATAAAGATTTTGGCTATTGGGTTTGAAACTACTCTTCTTAGAAGAAGCATCCTTATGCCACTTCCTTCTAATAGATCACCTCTGATTCTTAAATAGGGAAAGCAAACAATGAAAACGATTTCAGAAATATCTCACTTATTTTGTGTGCGAAAGTTGTCCTTCGGCATATACTACCTTTATATAACACTTGGCGTCTTACAAATCATTTTGATCTCCACTATCTCTTTTGGTCCTTAGTCACCTCCCTGTGAGGTTGGCAGAATTTGATCCTGTCCATTTTTCAAGGGAGGGTCCTGTGGCTAAGAAAGACCACGCATAGTTTTGACAAGAATCAGAATTAAACTAAATTCCTAAAGTTGTTGTTATAATCTGATTCCAGTCAACTCCAATAAAATTCAGTTTTGTTATCTGTAAAATGAGGAGATGTACTCAACTTACAAGGTGGCTGAGATGAAGGAGATGTATCCCTAGGATCGAAACATTACTGGCTATCAAATAGGTACTTAACAAATATTTGCTAGAAACATGAATAGATGAATGAAAGATAAATATGAAGCACTTGGCACAGTGCCTGGTACAGAGTAGCTCAATAAATATAAGCTATTAATATTTAAGGACAAATGATGAACTATTTACAAACAGACCATGGAGGTGTTCTTTCTTTCCAGTGGGGTTTAAAGATTTTCTTTGAAGATAAAAAATTGTATTTAATTTGGTAAGCACCATGGCTTAATTAAATTGACTGCTGCTTATTTAAATCATTTTGTCATCTTCCCCACCAAGGAAGGGTATGCAGATCCTTTTGTCATTTCATATGTAGTGGTTGCATCCCACAGGCCAGGCACCTTGCCAGAAAGTTGGGAGACAGGAACTGCACTCCCCGTGGCAATTAGATAGGCTTCGATTACTAAAGAAGTTTCCTAGGGCTCAAACCAGCCATGCTTACAAAAATTCAGATTATTATAGAAAGAAGATCCAACATGGCAACAGCATTAAAGTGTAGATACTCATCACAGCCAGAAGCTGCCTCATAGCAAGGAGTTTGGAAGGCAAGGAGGGATGAGTGCAGGGGCGCGCTGGTGACTCAGTCAGTTAAGTGTCCAACTTCAGCTCAGGTCATGGTCTTGTGGCTTGTGAGTTCAAGCCCCGTGTCAGTCTCTGTGCTGACAGCTCAGAGCCTGGAGCCTGCTTCAGATTCTGTGTCTCCCCTTCTTTCTCTGCCCCTCCCCCACTCACTCTCTCTCTCAGAAGTAAATAAACATTTAAAAAATATAAAAGGAGGCATGAGCGCCAATTGCCCTCCTGCAGGGTGATACCAGCACATGTTTTTTCTCTCTCATTCAGGGACCCCGCTTGTACACAGAGCACCTCAGACCAGGAATCCAAAGATGGAGTCTCATCAGGACTCTGTATCCTCTGCTGGGTATGTAGGCACATTCTTGCTATTCAACCAACTCCAGTGGTGGAAACTTCTGGAATGTCACTGAGACTCAGTTTTATCAGTAAACAATGCTGACAATCAAGTACACACCACCTGAAACTTGCCTCAAACTCATTGTCACAGAGCAACATTATTAATCAGTAGATGTCAAAACCAGAGGTCAGTGCAATAAAGACAAAATTCTTACCTCAGCAAAATACCCAGGCCACGCTCAGGGCCATAGGAATGAATCCTTCTGCACTGCTCGAGTCCCTGACCTGTGTTCAAGGCGTTCTATCGACAAAACAATCACTATCACTGCTTGTTTGATGGTGATTGTTGGTCTTGCAATAGTGTATAATCAGATCAACAATCGAAATGAGCAGGTTCCAAACATTCAAAGTAAGCAGTGGGGGGTTGGTGTGGCTTTAAATGGCCACGTCATCCCATAACTGCAGTGCGGACTTCCTCACGTTTTTGTACTTACTTTACAATTATTTTCCCTTCCTGATCCATAGTTTTCTGGGCCTGGTGGCATACATCTGTGGAGTGATTTAAGGACCATTGTGAGAGGAAGGGGGAAAGAGATCTGGGGAGCCTGAGGGACGCAGACCATGAAAGACTACTGAATACCGAAAATGAACCATGGACTGAAGGGGGAGGGGGAGGAGGGAAGGGGGTGATGGTCATGGTGGGGGGCACTTGTGGGGAGAAGCACTGGGTGTTATATGGAATCCAATTTGAAAATAAACTATAAAAAATAAATAAACAAACATAAAAAAAGAAACATTGTGAATTTATCATAATCAAGTCTAAAGTTTTAGGAGAGTTTCTCTCCAGTGGGAGAACACCCTGAGGGGAGTGGGATCACTGACCAGCACAGTCAAGTGTCAACGTTAGTGCTGTCCCAAATTTTATCAGCTTCTACAACATCACTTTTACCTGTGACTTTTGTATTGCCTCATAGAGCAGTTTATTAATCAGACTTCATTAGAGCATAATTATTTCATTGTTCTGAACAGAACCTACCTTTTTCCATGCTCTGTATGTGATTTCTCGGAGGACAACATGTCTCTGTTGTTTGAGCATCCCAGGGTTTATGAGGATACAGCCAAATTCCTTCCCTGATATCAACAGACAGTAGTTCTCCATCAGAGGTGTCTTAGCAGACTCCTCTATATTCACAAGAAACATTCTTGTCTTGTTTGAAACGTGTTCAATGTCCAGGAGTCGCACTGCAGAGGAAGAATGGCTAACACCCAGCAGCAGCGCTACAGCCTTCAGGGAGAGCCTCAAGGGCGCATCTCAAGTGATGATGTCTTAAAATTTTTAAAAATGTTTTTATTTATTTTTGAGAGAGAGAGAGAGAGAGAGAGAGAGAGAGAGAGCGCGAGCGAGCAGGGGAAGGTTAGAGGGAGAGGGAGATACGGAATCTGAAGATAAGCTCCAGGCTCTGAGCTGTCAGGACAAATCCTGACATGGGGTTTGAACCCACGAACCACGAGATCATGACTTGAACCAAAGTTGGACGCTTAACCTACTGAGCCACCCAGGTGCCCCAATGATGTCTTTCGACCAGGTATCATACAGCTCCCAAGAAGGCCCCACAGAACCCAGACACCTGGCCCCAGCCCACCTGCAGGGGTGAAGGGATGACTAAGTGTTGGTAAGCACCGCGAGGTTCAGCCGCAAGGGGGTCTGAAGAAGTGAGGCTCGTTAGCAGTCACAGATAAACCCCAAACCTCAGGCACTTGCCGCAGCAAAGGTGTTTTTCTTGCTCATGTTCACTGTCCATGCAGATCACGCGATCCTGGCTCTTCTCTAAATATTGACTCGGGGACCCAAGCAGCTCCCGTATTTTGACTCCCTTCAATACAGTAGAGAACACTGGCTCTTTGGGGGAGTCCCGGGCGTCTCTCTCACACTACCTAATGATGCATGCCAGATTCAAGGTTAAAGGAAGCAAAACCATGAAAGTTGAACTTCTTGTGGGTTACCAGCAAATTGAAATTTATTCCTCCCATTCCTATTTTCAGTTACTAAGTGGAAGAAGTAACTCTAGAGTTGATGCCACATAATTAAAGAAAGAGGCATAAAGAACTCCCCGTGCCTCACAATCAATACCCAAGTCTAGGATAATACGAAGCTGGCAAAAATGTGTATTTAAAAACAGTTTTTCCATTTACTTTTGAATTAGAAAAGCTTTGCAACCCTGTAATAGAAGGGCATTAAGTAGAAAAAATATAAAGTCATTTCAATGAAAAGTCTTTTATGTCTTATTCTATGAAGTTGACCACAGAAGAGAGGAAAGTTTTGCGTTATCTTTATTTATCACATATCGTAAACCATGATAGCCACTGACTACAACCAATACTTTCCTGCCTTTAAGAAGCTCTTTTTAGGTGCAAATGTCTAATCTTTTAAATATTCTATTGTGTCTCTCTTCTATTAAAGAGAGGTTGTGTCAACCCAAGAATACAGTATCATTAAATCAAACATTTGATTTAATTAAGGGTTCTTTTAGTCATTATAATAACTTAATTAAATGAATCAGTCAGTCACACTAATTAGTCAGCCTAATTCAGTTATCATGACAAATAATGAGAACGAAACAAAATAATTGGAATGTGTCTATTTTTGTTGGCTATCTTTACTGGACGAGAACAATGACATAAATAGGCATTTATTGTGATGGCTGAAAACGCCCCGAAACTTTAGAACAGACTGTGTCTAGATGGGAGCACTTAGCAAACAGGAGCTGAACTCAGTATGGTTTGTATTGTCTCTCTCATTAGGTTTTGAGATCTACAAATCTTCAGAAACTATGTCTTACTTGCTTTGATATTTCTATAGAATCCAGAGAAGGGCTTGTCTATGGACACCGAAAAAAATTTTTTGTCTAGTTGAAAAAACATAAAGCACAAACATTAAGGGAAGCAAAGCTTTTTGAATTGCAATGGTTTGTTTGGCAACACAAAGTATCTAGATCCCAGTTTTACTTGACCTCACCTTGAGAGCAGAGAGGGTGTGTGTTGAGAGTCTGACTGATGTTTTCATTATGTTTCCATCTGATAGTTGGCATAGTTTCCCATCCTGAAAAGGAAAATATAAAGAAAGTGTTATCTAATATGTACCAGGCCATGTGATAGAAATTTTCATAGGTATTATCTTAAAAAAATTTTTTTAACATTTATTCATTTTTGAGAGACAGAACATGAGCAAGGGAGGGGCAGAGAGTGAGGGAGACAGAGAATCTGAAGCAGGCTCCAGGCTCTGAGCTGTCAGCACACAGCTCCACACGGGGTTCAAACTCACCAACTATGAGATCACGACCTGAGTTGAAGTTGGACGCCCAACTGACTGAGCCACTCAGGCGCTCTCCACAGGTATTATCTTATTTAATGAATATGCATACAATACTAAAGTGTTGCTGTTATTCTCTTCATTTGATGAGGACTGAGTTTCAGAGAGTTAAAGTAGATTATTTGGGATTGCAGAACGATTTAGTAAATCAAGGACTCCATGTGGCTTCTAGAACAGCATACCCTCTAAAACCTGATTCCCTTCATTTTTAACTCACCAATCCCAGGCCTTTGCTCACATTGTTTTTCTGCCTGGAAGACTTTTCTCCAGGCACATCCACCACCCTCCCACTTCACCTTCAGTCTTGGGTTAAATGTCACAGACTCTAACCCTGAATGATGGACAACACCATGGTGGCAAACATGGGATGCACAAGTGGCTTGAGGGAGAAATAAAGCTTTGCCGTTGCAAGCCACTGACATGTTGGTGGCATTTTATACCAAGGCACGACTTAACCTGGCCTGAGAAGAAAGTAGCTCAAATTCACGTAATTGCAGATCTTGGATTCAAATACAGATCGATACGAATCTCAAACTAATGCTGTTAAGATGTATGGAAATGTTGAATCACTGTGTTGTACACCTGAGACTAATGTAGCATTGTGTGTCAGCTAGACTTAAATTTAAAAAAATTTTTTTAAATTAAATCTCTTACCCCTGAGTAACTGAAACTATGAATCCAACTAATTAAGAAATATAAATAAAACCCTGGTGATCTGCAATAAACCTTAGCAATTATATTGGTACTTTTAGTGTGAGTGCCAAAGAGACCAAGAGTGAAATTATGAAAATCAGTTAATTATTGTGATGTTGTTTTACTGTCAATGGCCAAAATTGATTCAAAAAGAGCTTGATAGTTTCAATGTGCAAAAAGTTTACACACTGATTTTTTGTGTATATGATTCTACAGGAGGAAGTTATCTAACTGTAAGACTAAATGTATATTATTACCATCAATCAGTGACATTATCTATGTTTGCATTGAGTGTTTTGCTCCATTCTCCCCTAAATGTTCATCCTCAATCTCACTGTCAATGGGATTTTTTAGTCAAGGAAACTCAGTAATTAGTTTTGGATCTGAAAGAGCTTTGCATTGAAATCAACTTGCAGTCAGGTTCTTGCCAGTTGTTTGATATTGAGTAATTTACTCAAACTCTTCGATGTCGGTTTCTTCATGTTTAACGTAGATATACTAGTATTTACTTGTCAAATTGCTGTGAAGATTAAATAAATACATTAGTATAAATGTTTTGATTCTCTGGTACCAGGTGGAGCTTAATAAATGGTATTACTTGCTAGTTTAAATATCCCCATCTTAAAACTACATATTTGGAACAGGTTACATTTTCTTTCCTATTGAGCAGAGGCTGACCCTTGTGTTTTACTGACTCTAAAATACATTACTAAATTGGCGAGGTTATAAAGATAAATGTTGCTTCCCAAAGTAACCTTGACATCAACTGAAAAATTATAACATGCCGTAAAACAAATTTCTTTCTTTAAATTTTGTAGAGCTTGCACATTTACCCTTGATTTTTCATGTCTGAACAATTGGAGTTTGGTTACCCAATCTGCTGAGTTTTTAAAGCTTAAGAGAAACTAAAACTTGGAGACAATAGCACAGCTTTGGCAAGAGAAATCAGAGATACGCTCATTCATTCATTCCCTTATTTGGCAAAAATCCTGGTCTACTGAGGCTGGAACAATGAAAATATACTTCCTGTCCTTAAGGATTTCCTAATAGATGGAGGTGACTCAATAGTCCCCTTTTTGTCTGGGAATGAGGAAATGGATACTTAAATTTAATGCTAATTGATCTAGAACAAATGGGCGTCTATCAGCCTTATTCTTTCCACCATGTATGTAAATGTATCTTAGTTCAGAGGTAGATATACAAATCATATGGAAATAAACTATTGAAAAAATAGAAAGTAGAAAAATAATTAAATACATTTTTGGGTTTGTCCTTTTGGACATGTGAGTAGAAAAAATGCGATTTCATTGTTAAAATCCAACTTGCAATAAACAAATGCAAAAGATTAAGACATTTATTAAGTGGGCTCACACGGTATCAAGTAAATCACAAGTTTTCTAAAAGCACTCTAAGAACCGCTGGTTATTTATTTATTTTGTAACTTCTGGAGAATCACTCACAGGGAAAAGGAAAGATTTCAGTTAAACACCAATTGATTATGTCTTGAGGCTCTAAGTTCCAGTTGGTACATTTCTCACTTTCTCTTAATGTCAAATAACTTATGAGAAGGTTTTATAGCAGGAAAGGGATTATTTTAAAATGTTAGCCCACAATTACTATTTTAGATAAGGACTGTCTTTTGAGAGAATTACCAAATATCACAATACATTTTTTTTAGGAGATAAAATACCCCAAGCTTTGGTTTTGTCTTCTTGAGAAATTACACGCTCTGCTTCTACTTGTGATCACCAGCGTTTGAAAAAGTTCCTGAGAACAAGATACAGATAAAAGTGGATAAATCCCCTCAACTCAGATATTAATTATCTATTACTGCAACATAAATTCCCCCAAATTACCAGCTTAAAACAATATACATTTCTTACCCTACAGTTTCTGTGGGTCCAGATGCAAACAAGCTGTCAGATCAGGTCTGTGGCCTCATCTGAAGTGTCAACTGGGAACGGATCCACTTCGAAGCTCACATGGATGCAGGACAAGGACAGGTGGTTCACAAATACCTTTTTAGGCTTTTTTGACTAAGGAAATAAGTCCACTATCTCAATGCATGGCATAGCATACTATACTGCCCACAAAAACCCTCAGTGTTTATAAAATAAGAACCAGAGTTCAGATGAGTGCATTAACTCTAGAGGAGTGTAGGAACCAGGTACAGTTTCACTTACTGTGTTTATGATGGTAATTCTATTCACAAAAATATCTGGGTGGGGGGGTTCAGTTGGTTAAGCATCCAACTTCGGCTCAGGTGATGATCTCACGGTTCATGGGTTCAAGCCCTACATCAGGCTCTGAACTGACAGCTCAGAGCCTGAAGCCTGTTTCAGATTCTGTGTGTCCCTTCTCTCTCTCCCCCCACCCTGACTTGTGTTTTATCTCTCTCTAATAAATAAATAAACTTTAAAAAATCTGGGTGGTATAAAAACAGGTGCTTTTTAGCTTCTTCATATTTTGCTATACTATTTGAAATTTTCAGAGTGACCAAGTATTTAAAAATTATAGATAAGTTACTAAAATTACATGTTCTTATTTATTCAAAAACTACGTTAGGAATGATCCACAATCTTACACAATGGTGAGAAATTTGTAGCTGGAAGAATAGTATAGTTTTAGTTTTATACCATCCATACTACTAAGCTACATATTATTAAACTTATTCTAACAGGTTATAGCTAAGGTATAAAACTTTAAACTGTATTCATAAATCTTTTATAAAGCATCTAATAACAAATAATTTCATCTTTTTGTAATTTTTTCTTTGGGTTCAAATACTGAGTCATAAAGAGAGAGATGAGCCCTTCTTCATCAGTCAGAGAAGCAGAAGCCGCTGTAGGGCACGAGGCAGATACTCTGGTGAACATCAGGGAAATGGATACCCAAGAAGAGCTCTGGTAAGAGGCAACGAGGGGCGCCTGGTGCCTCAGTTGGTTAAGCTCCTGACTTCGGCTCAGGTCATGATCTCACAGTTCGTGGGTTTGAGCCCCACGTCAGGCTCTGTGCGGACACCTCAGAGCCTGGAGCCTGCTTCAGATTCTGTGTCTCCCTCTCTCTGCTCCTCCCTCGCTTGTGCTCTGTCCCTCTGTCTCTCAAAAATACATAAATGTAAATTTAAAAAATTTAAAAAAACACCGAGGCAGCCAATGTCCCCCTAGTTCGGTGTCAAAGTTACATTTTTCTCTGTTTTGGAGAAGCATAGTTTTCCTTTTGTTTTCCATAGATTTCCTTCTAATAAATTAATAAATCTAAACAATGTTTCTCAAGGGGTGCTAACATAAGAAAAGGACAAATGGCTAGGAATGTGTGTTTCCAAAAGGAGATATGTATGTGCCAACACTCATGAGATATTCTTAATAAAAATCAAACTGGAATCTAACCAATCTCAGGATCATACAAAAAAATAGAGTGAAAGAACATGCCACAAAGCACTATGGGAATTAAATTATTTAAATCTGGTCAGGAAAAGTGAATTCGTTTCTTCAACAACAACAAAATAAAGTAGAATCTATAAATTAAAAGACATTTAAGTGATGTAGTACCCAAATGCTATATATATACTCTATTGAGATCCTAATTAAGCAAACTGTAAAAAAATGCTGTATTCATCTACTCTGCCTCCTTTGCCACCGGCATTCGGCCATAGCATTCAACACTGAATATTTTGCCAGATAATTAGCGATGAAAGTCACTAAGATTTCTTTTCTTTCTTAAGGTTTCCTTCTTTGCAAGTGATCCACAAATCTCCTTGGATCTTCAAGTAAACATTTGGAAAAACCTGAACATCTGGTGCTGGGCTTGAAGGCCTAGTTTTTTTATTTTGTTTTGTTTTGTTTTTCATTTTTTAATTCCAATTTCTTTTCATTCACCATCTCCTCTGATATAACAATAAGTGATCAGGCACCTGACATTCAGATAAAGAAACTAGTGGTGCATTTAGCCCCCAGCGTTTCTGGGTGTAAAGCCCCCAATATGGATGCCAGAAAGGTGTTCTTCATACTCTCTCTGTAGAGAAAGAGAAATGAATACCTTTATAGGGTAAGAAGTCTGAAACCGTTTTCATCTTGTGACCTGTCCCTCCCGTGGCTGATCCGTATGGGATATGTTTGTAACAAGAGGGGGGAAATGTAAGGGGAGAAAAGAGGAAATGATCGCGCACCAGCACAATCCCTTTCTAAGTAACCTGGAAGACAACAGAATGGGTGCATTCACTTACAGTTCGTGAAAATGAAAACCTATCAATAGAAAACACTCACAAGAAAATTTAACGTTTTCTGCTAGCTTAAATTAAGGAGCTGTTCTTCGCTTAGAAAATCAGCTGACACTAAACTTATGGAAAGGAAACCTCTGGGCTCCTCACTAGGGATGTTCCTGGCTTTGGAAACCAAGCCATTGTCGGGGAAATGTCGGCTGTCTTGTCTCCTAATCCCCACCTGCTTCCTTAAAATCATTCAAGTGTGTTCTGAGTGTGAACTCTAACATTCGTGGAGATAAGATAGTATGCTTGGCAGTGTTTTTTCTCCTTATATTGCCTATTCTTCATTTTAAAACTCTGAGTTGTAGGGACAATATTGTGGTTAGTTAAAGTTTGAGGAGAACCCAGGTTCAAAGTGGTTAGTTCATAACCTAGTGGGTGTCGAGACTCAATTCTGGGTCCTAAGACCTCAGCTCTGTCTGCCCATATTAGGCCTGTAATGCCCTGAGCAAGTACTGAGTGGGTATCATGGGCCTGCTGATGACAGATTCACAGCCCTGAGTCGCCTCCTGGCATCTGTGCCCTCAAGGCTGCCTTCCCAAGGGTTCCATTTGCTTCCCTTCCCTTTTCTGAGGTATGCTATTCCTCTGCATTTTTGGATTCTTTGTCCATCAAGACTCACTTACACTGTGGGGCACCCTTTCTCCATGCCTACACTTTGCTATTTCCAAAATAATATCACAGAAAAGTTTCATTCTGAAAGAATTGCTTATGATAATCTCAAAGTAGTAACAAGAATAGCAAAAATGCACCATATATGCTATCTCTGGTCACTCTTTCTTGACTGAGCAGCTGATCCACGCCAACTGGGTGGTCCTCTGCTTCCCAGACTCGCACCTTCCCCACCGCAGTTCTTTATTCCTCTCTGGCTTGAAAGGACCCTACCACCAGGGAGGACCCCCTTCCAACATGAAAGGGAGGCCGATAATTATGGATTTGTACTTTAGTGGCATCAAATTAATTGTACCTCAGGGAAACTTCATTAGAGATCCCTCCCCAAACATTATGTGTTTCATAGATAAGGATACTTATTTTATTTTTTATATGTTTATTTATTTATTTTTGAGAGAGAGAAAGAGAGAGAGAGAGAGAAAGAGGGAATCCTAAGCAGGCTCTGTACTGTCAACACAGAGCCAGACACTGGGCCCCATCCCACACATCTTGAGATCATGACCTGAGCTGAAATCAGGAGTCAGAGGTTTAACTGACTGAGCCACCCAGGTGCCCCTAGAATAAAGATATTTTAAAGCATCTCCCTTATACACCTTAGGTGTTTAGAATGGTATGTAGAGAAAGGTTATTATCTTGGAATAAAATATTAATAGCCTTTAATTTGATTTAGATGCTTTGTGCAGAACACTTTATCCTAAATGTATGATGATATAAATATTACTGTTGTCAATATCATTATTGCCTTTTTCCAGAGGCACAGAGGACAGAAGGCTGCTAGAAGATATGGAGGGAGATTCTCGGATTGAACTCTAGTTGGGAAGAAAGTTTCTACTCCAAGCCTTTTAATGAAATATCATTTAACTGTTCAAGGAAGGAGAGATGGAAAGGTCAAGGTCAGTGTATGGAGTGTGACATAAGATTGAAACTTTAGGTTTACTACGAGTTAGCAGAAGGACACAACAGCCTCACTGGCCCAACCACCACTTGCTGTTGATTTGAGTCTCCCTGGCTTCTTGGGAACAAGGAAAGGGAAGAGGCTCTCTTGCCCCCTGCGTCCACTGACCGCATGCACTACTAGTAGATAAGAGACCGTGGACTTCAGAGATGGAAACAAACTACCATGGTAAAGCAGTCCAGTAACCACCTGACCTCTCTTCTTGGAATACTTTGGTCCTCTGTGCTCGGTTTCTCTCATAGAGTAACGTACAGCCAAGATCTGTTGTTATCCCAGCCATAGCCTTCCTTGCTTTTTAAAATATCTGTTTTCCCTGGGGCACCTGGGTGGCTCAGTCAGTTAAATATCTGACTCTTGGTTTCTGCTCAGGTCATGATCTCATGGTTGGTGGGATCGAGCCCCATGTAGAGCTCCGTGCTGAGAGTGTGGAGCCCGCTTGGGATTCTCTCTCCCTGTCTCTCTGTTCCTCCCCTGCTCATGTGTGCTTGCATTCTCTCTTGCATTTACTCTCTCTCTCTGTGTCTCTCTCAAAAGAAACAAACAAAAAAAATCTATTTTCCTCAACTTTCTAAGTATGTGGGAAGTGTTCTAATTACAGTATACAAACTGTTGATGGCAGAAGAGGTGGGAGTGATTTATGGCAGTTTGGGCATTGAAATGGGCTTATTTTGGCTGATAAAAGACACTGCTTCCACCTTTGGAGAATCAGAGGTAATGGGGAGCACGTAAGAGACTGCAATAGTCTACACTTAAGCCACAGATAGGATGTTATTTAAGTCAAGACTGTAAGTGTCCCTGAGAATGACTAGCATAAGGTTATATACATTTCAGCCCGTTGTGGTCAGTGCAATACTGTCCAAACTTGCAGAAAATGTATTAGAAGAAAAAGAAATCACTAATTTAAGGAAAATAGAGAAGAAGTACTAACTCATGCAGATTATTTTGAGTATTAAAATAAGACAAAGTTATTATAATAGTTGCTATTATTGGACAAATAAAAGTGTTATTAAATTGTCAAATTTCCAGCACATTTTTTGGTCAAATACATGATATTAACAACTTCATATTTTATATACAATATACAGGCTATTAAAAATGCACCGAGTTTCATAAGGAGTGTATTGCACAATGGTAAACCTCGCTCTGCCCAGTAACTGTTCCCCAGACTCGAGAACCAGGGACCCACATTCCAACTGTGGGACTTTTTGCCTTCAAGCAAATGAGCAATCCTATTTCTTGTCATGGGCTTTAAAAACACTTATTTCTGTAGGTTAGGTGACATCAAAGTAGCTCGGTTAGTTCTGATCCCATGACCTGGTTCTGACTTCTTAGACCTGTTGACTTCTGTGACTAAAGCTAGACCACCCCAGAGCCACATGCTCAACTGAATCATGGCAACGTGCTTGTACCCAGATTCTGCCAAAGCTCTCCACTGACCTGAAAGGACATCCCCATTGGAAGGACTGGACTCTGCCCCTGCTTGGCCTATGGTTGACACCCAAAAATCCTTCTCTCACCAGGAGTCACCTTCTGTGCCCCTAAATGCACGTTCCAGTTCTAGTCAAATGCCAGACTGTAGTCTGTCTGAGTCTGCGCCCATCCTAACAGAATTTTAAAAATCTGGTGAGGGGCGCCTGGGTGGCTCAGTTGGTTAAGCGTCTGACTTCAGCTCAGGTCCTGATTTCATAGTTCGTGGGTTTGAGCCCCGTATCAGGCTCTGTGGTGACAGCTCAGAGCCTAGAGCCTGCTTCAGAATCTGTGTCTCCCTCTCTTGCTCATGCTCTCTGTCTCTCAAACAATAATAAACATTAAAAAATTTTTTTAAATCTGGATAAAAGAGATAATTATTTAATTTATCAAACAATTATTATAGTTGTGCTTATGTAGGTGTATATATAGAGATTTACCAGTGTATCCATTATAAATTTAACATATGAATGTATATATACACACACGTGTATAGATAATAGCTGTGTACTAGTAAATTTAATTATTTGAAAAAATACTTATTTAAAAACCAGACAATATATGAACGTACTACAAATTCAAAGTTACAAAAGATAGAGTTCCTTCACTCCCCAGATCTACTTCTTCTAGGTGCCAACTGTTTACATTTCAATGTGTTATATATAAAATTAATATTGCTACATAAATATAGATATATTATTTAATATATCAATGCACTATATAATTGTATTTGATTATCATGTTATAATAATATTAATATATTATAATGAAAGCAAATTATTCATATGCAAGTAAATACATTAAACATACACATAAGCATACATATGTATACATATACTTAAATAATGTACACTACTGAAACATTATTATACAATGCTCTGCATCTTCTCAAGAATGTAATATATTTAGAGATTCCCCCATGTGGTGTGGATATCAGCCTTAAAAATATATCTTATTCTTCATAATTGCTATGTAATATCCCATTAGATAAAAATTTTAATCTTAAATTTAGATATTCATTGTTTGCTAATGCCAAGTCTTTAATCTGTAATGCAAACTTTCTCATATTAACTCCATATTTCAGGAACCCCAAATATCACCATAGTATCAAAAATGTAAATATAGGGTAACCCGGGTGGCTCCATTGGTTGAGCATCTGACCCTTGGTTTCAGCTCAGGTCATGAGCTCACGGTTTTTATGAGTTCGAGCCCCATATGGGGCTCTATGCTGACAGTGTGGAGCCTGCTTGGTATTTTCTCTCTCTCTCTCTCTCTCTCTTAGCCTCTTCCACTCTCTCTCTCTCAAAAATAATAAATAAATAAACATTTAAAAATGTAAATATAAGAAAACATACACTGGACTCTGAATATATCTGCTGGGAAACAAGTTTGGTTCCATAGTGGGACCAGAAACGAACAAAGATATGGTCCCAGCTTCCAAAAATATCTGTCATCCCATGGGGAGAGGTGACAAGGACACACAAAATCATTTTGTACAGCAGCACATTCTAAGGTACATGAGAGGCACGGAAACTTGCATGTGACTGTGAGCGACAGGGACGACCCGGGAGGTGAGAGGCAGGCCTGGGCACAAACACCAGCTTTTGTGGCTGCAGCTGTGTGACCTTGGAGCCTCCCCTTCCCCATCTTAAAGAAGCTAATAATATCACGTGTGCCACATAATAATGTTTAATGCATGTCATGTGACCAGGTGCTCAAGTGATAGTTAACAAATTATGATCGTTTCTTTAAAGGCCAAGATTTAAAAACTAAGGACATGTTTGGGTTTAATCTCACTATGCCACTTGTCAACTATCCAGAAAAGTCACTTAATGTCTTAAAGCCTTAGTGTCCTTGTCTGCAAATGTGGCCCTAACAACTTCCTAGATATTGCTACCTTATTGTAATGAGTGAAAATTGGACGAGCCATTTTGGAAGGCAATTTCACATTAGATTAAATTTTTTTTTATTTTTTTAATGTTGTATTTATTTTTGATACAGAGAGAGACAGAGCATGAGAGGGGGAGGGGCAGAGAGAGAGAAGGAGACACAGAACCAGAAACAGGCTCCAGGCTCTGAGCTGTCAGCACAGAGCCTGACGCGCAGCTCAAACCCATGAACGTGAGATCTGACCTGAGCTGAAGTTGGAGGCTTAACCGACTGAGCCACCCAGGTGCCCAGATTAAATATTTTTTTTAATTATGCTTTCAATCCAGAAGTTATCCTTCTAGAGATCTATTCTATGGCTACACATTTGAATTACAAAAACGGCTTCCTGTAGAACTGTTTACAATCCTAGAAGTAACATATCTTTCAAAGACAGAATAGCTAACTTATATCACATGCATATCAAAGAATACTATATAGACTTTAGAAATAATGAAGTAGACTTACATGTGTTAAAGTCATATAAAACCTATCTGTGATGTTATAAAATAAGTTAAACTCCAGAAGAACGTATGCATCATACTCTTTCTAATGTCAAAACTTTATATGGACTATAACATTTATTGGAAAATTATTATGTACTCAGAATGATTCTAAGGATTTTACATGGATTAATATTTTAAAACCTCACAACAGCTCTATGAGGGAGATAAAATTATCATCTATATTTTACACGTGAAGAAAATGAGTCACAGAACAACAAAGGAATTTGCCTAAGTGTAGACACTAAGAAGAGCCAATACTTGAACCGAAGCCATCGGGCCCCAGAACCTCTTTACCCTCTTCTGCATTTACTGTGCTCAGGCACGAGCTCTCTCAATAAACATATGCCTACGTATCTGGAAAGAATATGCCAAGAAAATGCAACGCTGTTTGAGAGTGGCTATCTTAAGAGAAGGAGGAATGTGGAATTAAGGGTAAAAGGAAATTTAAGTTTTAATTTTTTTAAAGTTTATTTATTTAGAGAGGTGGGGAGAGCATAAGCAAGGGAGGGGCAGAGAGAGAGAGAGAGAGAGAGAGAGAGAGAGAGAGAGCATCCCAAACAAAACAGGCTCTGTACTATCAGTGCAAAGCCCAATGGGAGCCTCCATGCCACAAACGGTAAGATCATGACCTGAGCGGAAACCGAGAGTCGGATGCGGAACTCTCTAAGCTACCCAGCTGCCCCAGTTTTACTTTTTATGCTTATATAGTGTTTTGGTATATTACTGTAAACATGTTTTCAGAGTGGTGATAACCCAAGTAGACCTTCAGTAAAGAACTTGTCAGTAACACACATACCGTAATCAGAAACAGTAAAATATTGAGACATAAAGATCAAATAGGTACAATGAAGATCCAAATATGAAGAAGAAAGGAGTTTATGTATCTAGAAAACATTGTCTCCTTAAAATTTATAGGATTTGTTTCAGCACTTTGAACCTATTGTCCCAATGCCTTCAGTCCTCCACATTTTAAATAATTTTATTTTTTTTTATTTTTTAATGTTTATTTTGAGAGAGAGAGAAAGAGAGAGTGCATGCATGAGAAGGGGAGGGGGAGAGAACGAGGGAGACACAGAAACCAAAACAAGCTCTAGGATGTGAGTTGTCAGCACAGCGCCCATTGCGGGGCTCGAACCCACAGATCATAACCTGAGCCTAATTCTGACACTTAACCCACTGAGCCACCCAGGCACCCCGAGTCCTCCACGTTTTTCACTGTCATCAATATTAATCTTATTGAGAATCCTGTGGATGTGGAAGTCACTTTTCTCTTGGCACTTTCCAAATTATCTCTTGGCTTTAGCTTTCAGCAGTTTAAATGTAATGTGTCTAGGTGTAGATCTTTTTTTGATTTTCTTACCTGAACTTACTGACCTTACTAAATGTGTAGATTTGGATTTTTTTCTTCATATTTGGAAAGTTTTCTGCCATTCTTCCTTAAAATATTTTCTCTGCTTCTTTTTCTCCTCTCCTCTGAGTCTTCATTTTGCATATGTTGGTACTCTTGATGGTGTTCCACGGATAACTATGAACTCTGTTTGTTTCTCAACATTCTTTCTTCCCCTATTCTTCTGGGAGCCACACTGGCCTCACTGGATGACACAGTCACAGCAAGGAAATGGCAGACGTTTGCACAGTTTTTGCTATGAGGCGAAACAGATATCTCCTTCTGCTACTACTGCTCATGTTGAAAATAAGCCTGTTGTCAAGATTTAGGCCTTACAGCATTCCAGATCAGATTGATATTCCCCACACAGTTACCCCATAAGAAAAAACATTTTCCTGTCCCTGCATAAGAGATTTTAGACCAAAGCACATCGATGTTTGACAAAAGGCTCTTCTAATGAGCCTTGCAGACCCAAAACATAGACTTGAAGGGGTTAAAAACACAACAATTGCATTTAAGTCTGGTCCAGAGAAAAGGAGCCTAATTTGGAGATGAAAAATAGAAAACAAGGTCAAACCATAGTCCATTTAAGTCTGGCCCAGAGAAAAGGAGCCAAAATTAGAGATTAGAAATAGAAGACAAGGTCAGAGCATGGTCCATTCCCAAGGTCCACATTCTACAAATATTCTCCCTCGTGCTGAGTTCAGTTATGAGGATGGATAAGGATGTGGGATCTCAGGTCCAAGGCCAACACACACAGGGCCCCCATTGTGCTGGCATCAAAGAAAGGGCTTTCTCATGCAACTTGTTAACAAACATTCTTTCTCTTGTAGTTTATGAGCCTAATAAAATAACTCCCAGCCTATCTATATACAACTTAACCTATGTTTTAATCTTAGCTTTACTAACAAATAATATGTATGTTATATTCTTGGTTATAAGATTTACTCAACCTCACTGTAAGTATGTTACATGACTTGGTTGTAACTTGTTAATTAAAAAACATCATAATTATTGGCAAAAAACCAACCAGTACAAAATAAGATAGGTTTGTTACTTTCTGAATCTGGGGGACTAATGCCAAGAATGAATTGGATGGTTCTAAAAGAATACTTCTATAAAACTTGTTTCTGTACACTTTTGATGATTAAAACATCTTATCAAAAAGAGTTAGTCACTGTAAAAAATTTTCCATTTTCTGATGTCATGTTATCGCTTGACCTATAAATAAAGACAGCAAAGCAGACAGAGCAGAGATGCCTGCCTGGTGATCAGAAATAAACTCGAGGCTCGCTCACTCTTTCTCGTGCCCACACCATCTATCCTTCAGAGAACCCTGGACCTTCTGGAGCTGGACTTCGGCACTGTTCCTTAATTAGATTATCTCAGCTGACCTAATTTCTAGTTCCCTGATTATTTCTTTTGTCAGGTTGAATCTGCTTTTGGGCCATTCTGGTGGACTACTCATTTCAAATCTTGTACTGAACTCCAGAATTTTCATTTTTGAAGTGATTTTATAACTTTACTAAAGTTTTTTTAAATTTAGTGAGACATGTTGCATACTTTAATTCTTCAGATATGATTGCCTTTAGTTCCCTGAAATTTATGATTCTGATTCAATATCTCTTTATGTAGGAAGTCCAATGTCTGACTTCTCTGACAGTTCCTGTTAACCATACCTTGTTATGTTTTTGCATGTCTCATAATGTTTTTGTTGAAAATTGCACACTTCACATAACTCTAGAGATCACACTTTTTCTTTTTGTTGCTGCTGCCGTTTGCTTAGTGATTTTTCTGAAAAGTCAGAAAATGCAGCCGGGTTTGCACAAGAAAGTTCATCAACCATTGAAGAAAATGATTTTTTTTCCCCCTGGTCATTGAGAGATAAATAAGCAGTGTGAAAGCGTACGAGTTTCAGAGCCCGGATTTTAACTGCAACTGGGAATGATTGATAGTTGTTACTGACTGGAAAGGACGTTTACCTTTCTATTAGGGAAGAAAGACTAACCCGAAAAAATTATTTTTTGTGGCAGGATCTCAGGCCATGCATCAGGCACTCAGAAAGATTTTGGGGGAGTCTAAGGAAGACTTTCCTAGACCCCTCAGATCAGCCATCTCAAAGGCTCTATGCATGAGGAAAGTCATCTGGGAATCTCTCTCTTTTCTCTGATGAATCTCCCACACTATATCCCATGTAGACTGACACTGGAGTACAAGGTAATAACCTAGAAGCCATTATTAATGTCCCTGTCACACGTGACCAACGTTGCTGAGGCTCTCCCTGATTCATTCCGAGTGTGGGGCAGAACTGGTAGAATTGAAAATATTCAGCTCCTTAGGCAAATAAGTTTTACAGTTTTCTTTTTTGTAATTAAATAGTTTATTACCAAGTTGGTTTCCATATAACACCCAGTGCTCTTCCCCACAAGTGCCCTCCTCCATGACCATCACCTCCCTTTCCCTTCCCCCCTCCCTCTTCGGCCCTCAGTTTGTTTTCAGTATTCAAGAGTCTCTCATGATTTGCTTCCCTCCCTCTCCCTAACTCATCCCCCCCCCTTCCCCTTCCCATGGTCCCCTGTTAGGTTTCTCCTGTTAGACCTATGAGTGAAAACATATGGTATCTGTCCTTCACCTGACTTATTTCGCTTAGCATGACTCCCTCAAGGTCCATCCACTTTGCTACAAATGGCAAGATTTCATTTTTTCTCATGCCATATAGTATTCCATTGCATATATAAACCACATCTTCTTGATCCATTCAGCAGTTGGTGGACATTTAGGCTCTTTCCATGATTTGGCTCTTGTTGAAAGTGCTGCTATGAACATTGGGGTACGTGTACTCCTATGCATCAGCACTCCTGTATCCCTTGGGTAGTTTTACAGTCTTCTATGACTACACATTATTTAGACAAATATATAACCATTAGCCTGAAATACAGGATTTGTATGTATGCATTTTCAAATTTAAGTTCCACGTCAATATAAAATCTATAGTCAAATTGGGAAGCATTAGTCCCCCAAATCTCTTGGAGAAGAAAATGTGTATTTCAACATCTGAAAGTATGTCTTTGAGCCTAACTGTCTGCAGGAGTGGTGATGTGAGAGTAAAGGGTTTTTAGAGTTACTATTTTTCTGTTCATTTGGAGTCTGAAAGAGAAAGAATTCCATTATTTCAAATGGAAGAAAGTTGGTAATGGATGGCCCCTTTTCTTACTTTATGTTCTTTTAGAAGGCAGATATGCCTAAAAGTCTACACGAAGAGGATTAAAAACAGGTGGTAAGAGAGTTGACTTTCAGGAAGCAAGGCTTTTGGAGCTAAAATATTTTCCTAGAGGAGATGTCCTAAAGAAAAAGATAAACAGAAGAAGTGTGTTTTGGTCTTAGAAGTGGCAGCTTTGTTTTGCCACCAATGAAAGGACATAGCATCAGTGGTGATTCCTTGTGTTCATTCTACTTTCAAAACATATCCTCTCCTGCTTTTCTGCTTTCTGAGAGGTGAGGAGGATACAGGAGCTCAGAGGTTAGACTCCACCACACCGTTATGTAGGCCCCAGAGGGTTGCCTTCTGAAAATATAATCTTTTTTTTTCACCTGCAACATCTGTTCCATATTTTAAGTGATTCCAGAGTTATTTTTATAGTCTAGCTTTCTGTGCACCACCCTAAGCCCCAAATTGTCATAAACCTAGGAACTGAGAAAGCTTTTCTGATATAGTTTATATACGTTTACACTTCAATTTAATTCTTATAGGAAATATCAAAACTAGCAGGAATGATTTTGCTTTAAGACAATCTCTAATAATACAAGAAGTTGAGTTTTTAGATGAATTTTCAAGCACCTAGACACCAACTGAGATGGGATCCGTGCATTTTTTCAATAAAGGGTGTAAAGTACAGTCTCTATCATTGAGTTTTCATCCATAAAATAAAACAAAGTAAATTTACTACATCACAGTGTGTACAGTTTTTGATCTTTTGTAATAGCCGTGATTATTCTTGGCATTTGACTGAAGTGTTTCTTGTTTTTGTTTAAGTTTATTTATTTTGAGAGAGAGAAAGAGAGAAGGGGGTGGGGGACAGAGAGAAGGGGAGAGAGAAAGAATCCCAAGAAGGTTCCACACTGTCAGTATAGAGCCTCATGTGGGGCTCAATCTCACCAACCATGAGATTTTGCCCTGAGCCAAAACCAAGCATCAGATGCTTAACCGACTGAGTTGCCCAGCCCCCCAACTGTAGTGTTTCTACACAGTGGGTTATAACTCAGTTTTATGGAACATAAAGATTATAAGAGTCCTAAGTGAGACTTTCAGTATTGTGTAAAATAACTGTGTCATTCAGCATCAGAAAATTATCAGCATGGATAAAAATGAGATAAAGTTCAAATAAATAACATTCGCTTGAGTAAGTTATGAAGAAATTAATATGCTATGTTGAAGATCTCAAAAATTTGAAATGAGAAGTTGTAGCAAAAGTCGCATTCCTACATCAGTCATACCATAAAATTAATTTTGCTCTTTTCTGTTATTTTAGTTATTTTTTACTAAAAATACTACATGTTTATAATTTGAATATACATCATTATCATCACCATCATCATTACATAATTTGAATTATACAGACAATAACAATTATATAATTTGAATAATGCAGAAGTATATAAAATAAAAACTGAAGGCCAATCCTATCCCTTAAGTCTTTATTTATTTATTAAAAAAATTTTTTTAATGTTTATTTATTTTGACAGAAAGAGACAAGGAGTGATCAGGAGAGGGGCAGAGAGAGAAGGAGACACAGAATCCGAAGAAGGCCTCAGGTTCTGAGTTGCCAGCCTAGAACTTGACCTGGGGCTCGAACCCATGAACTATGAGATCATGACCTGAGCCGAAGTCAGACGCTCAACCAACTGAGCCACCCAGGTGCCCCTCCCCTAAGTTTTTAAAGAGGCAAAAGTACAAATGACTCTATGTTACTTGTTTTGATATTTCTTATGAACCAGGGATATCCTTTCTAAGGTTTTCATAAAGCTTAATAATAGATTTAGAAGGATCTTGTTGAAAGCTGACCTAAGAAAATTTGATCACTCACAATGATCAGATTCTTAAGGGGCAAATATTCATAGCTTCTTACTCTTAGAAGTTTGTCAGTGTTATAGATTTTCTTTTTACAATATAAAAAGAAATCCAGAAAGAGGTAACAATAAAGTGTGTCTTGTGCTGAGTCCTGCCATGTATATCAACACTATGAGTCTTAACCTCCGTCCCTTTAGGTGGGAGCCCCTGGAAGAAAGGTCTCTTATAAGGCAGATAAGCTTATATTCTATTGGCCAGTTTGGCTAACTTTCTAGCCAGAGGCCAGATATAAAATTCGCTTATAATTCTTGAATCTAGAACCACCATTCCTTATGATTTGTGTAAGGTCTTACATTCTGTTCACACACACTATTCGTTTTGCTGATGAAGTCATTCCTAGCATCCATTATGCCAATTGGTAGAACCTTGGTGTTGAACATGATGGAGGTAGTTGCAAGGCTTATGGTCCGTGCAGTGAGTTTTGGTCTGGATGTTTAAATGGCATTTGCTGCTGAGAATCTACCATTACGATTCTTCAACTGTTAGTTGTTAATCACCATGTTGTGGATTAAAACAAACACGAAGAAACATAATTCCTTCACATTTTCTAGGCTGAAGAATCTTTAAGTACTTAGATAAAAATTTGATAGTATAAAATATGCATGGATCATATTCAAATTATTTTCCATAGAGAAGTAATAGCACATGTTGAATGAGTTGACAATGGAACTTCAGGTGTAATGTCGCTGGTAAAGTTGATTGGGTTCTGGAAACTTCTTTAAGTATAATTAAGTGGGTGATACAGAACCATTAGAGTCAGATGAACTATGGGGACTGGCTAAAAATCTCAAAATTCTGGTATTAGCAAATGAGCAACACAGCTAGAGATGTTAGACAGATATGGACATGGGGGAGACCACATTAGTGCAGTGAACTGTGTACGGGGGAAGGTAGATCACAAGACTGATGCTTCAGTACCAGTGCTTTTCACTTCATAACTGTGATCTTTAGAGAAATACTTAACCCTGGTGTCAGTCCCTTAAGTTGTTAATTTTTAATAAGATAATGTATCATATTCCTGTGAGAGTCACATAAACAATACTTTGGAAAGAACTTTGCATATGATATATATTATGAGAGCAGTGAAGTCCATAAATTAAAACATTTCCTTTAGCCTTGGAAGATATAATATTAAATTGCTCCCTGAGGGTGTAGATCATTGGGGAAATTACAAATATCAGATGAAAAAAAAAAATAACAAGAAATGATCCTGAAGGGATGAGGAGGTATCAAATCTTAGTTCTTAAAAATACCAAGAAGGGTGGGCTGCATCCTAAGGCCATGGGTAACCCCCTGAGGTCTCTATTCTGGTCATGTTGGGGAAGACAGTACACAGACTAGAGTTTTGTTTTCTAAAGTCCATTCTAGCTGCAAAAGTGAGAATGGAGTCCTAGGCCAGTGAGTCTTTCTCAATACATTGGATCATATAGCAAAATTGGATGAGTGGTTTAGTTTCTTAAATGTTAATTACATCAGTGCGGAATCGGAAATCATTTCCATGAACTTCCCATAGTCTCTCACATTACAATTAATCGCACTTTGAATGGCAAAGGACCAAGGCCAAACACAGGTTGATATACCCAGACCCGTGGTTTACCAAAAAGTTTACTTAACTTAAAGAACACAATTTGTAGGCATCATGATAGTGGAAGGATATTTGACAGCTGGAATAGCCCCAGCTCTTTGGACCTTCTGGCCTTCCAGCCTGTTGTTGGCCTTTATGCCCCTTTGATATGTGTAAAGCACAGGTGAAAATTATCAACCTAAGTACACTGAGTACATACTCTACCTCAACCAACGATATGTCCCTCTCCCCAATAACCACCCATGTCGTATGTCCTATTGGCCAGAAAAAAATGTAATTTTTTAGCCACTCGATGCTTACATCTTTAAAAAAATTTTTTTAATGTTTATTTATTTTTGAGACAGAGAGAGGCAGAGCATGACTGGGGGAGGGACAGAGAGAGAGGGAGACACAGAATCCAAAGCAGGCTCCAGGCTCTGAGCTGTCAGCACAGAGCCTGATGTGGGCTCAAACTCATGAACCATGAGATCATGACCTGAGTTGAAGTCAGATGCTTAACCGACTGAGCCACCCAGACACCCCAGGTGCCCCAATGCTTACATTTTAGATCAGTAGCATCACATTTCTCTTCAAGAGACAGTACATCATTAGCATGTTTTGATGACCTTGTTAATATTTTTATAGCTCCTATGATAATGGCAAATAGATTTTTAGAAACAAAATGTTCTCCACAGAATTTGAGCATCGGGGCGCCTGGGTGGCTCAGTCAGTTAAGCATCTGACTTCAGCTCAGGTCATGATCTCACGGTTCATGGATTCGAGCCCCGCATCGGGCTCTGTGCTGACAGCTCAGATCCTGGAGCCTGCTTCAGATTCTGTGCCTCCCTCTCTCTCTGCCCCTCCGCTGCTTACGCTGTCTCTCTCTGTCTCTCAAAAATAAATTTAAAAAACATTTAAAAATTAAAAAAAAAGAATTGAGCACCAATCATTTTATTTTAAAAATTTAAAAATAATAATATAAAGTATTCTCCAGTTTAGAGTTTTGTCCTTCAACCATAAATGTATAAATATCAGCTAATATTGACCAGGCAGTTCGTTTTCACAAAGGGCAAACAAATAGGTTGTTCAGCTTTATGTTTAATATTTATGTAACCATTGTAAATAGAAAGAATATTTTTTAAAACTTTAATATTTCTTTATTGCAGAGGAAAACAACATTCTTCATATGGCTTTATCTAGCCACGCCCTTTCACTTTTTTTGATGACTTATTTTTAGTGGGTTTCCTGCAAACAATATTGAATCGGAGTTTTCTTTGTGTTCCATTTTACCCTGTATTACTGACTTTGCTTACAAATGGGAGATTAAGTTGTAGTTTTAGTGTTGTAACTGTTATATTTTGGTCTTGCCTTTGATTTTAGACCTATCTAAAGAATTCTTTTTTCAAATCGTCTTAGGAACAACAGAGTAAGCCAAAACGTTTGTCACTTCATTATGTTTAAGAATTTTGAAACATCAAATCCCGTCCACTGAAAGAATAGCTTTTAGTGCCCATCATCTTCCCCAAATGAAGATCATGTTCTCAGAGACCTTCGTGTCCTACCATACTGTAAGAATACTTAAAATACTCACAAGATCCCCATGTTAGCACAGACTCCTCAGATGACTCTTCATAGTTCCGTCTGAGGATTAAGATATTAAAGACACATATTAAAGATTCGTGTGACTCCACAGGCTAAGGACTGACTCATGAGACAACATCAGGCAGAGAAGAACACCCCACTGGGTGGTCCTGAGCTTAGGCACCAGCACCAGTGCCTCTACTGTCTAGCAGGTCAGCTCCACTTGAGATCTGGTTTCATCCCATGCTGACAGACATTTCCTCGGGAGTTTGACTAGTCTCGGTAGTATGACATTGCTGAGTGCCTGGTCTTACTTCTTGTTTCCTGCTTCAGCTTCACCTTGGATGCTCTTTTTGTATTCCACTGAGGGGAAGCTTGATGATTCTGTCTTTATTTTAGCTCATCTGACCTTGGACTAAAGTCATAATTAAATAGCTAGAATAGTTCCACAAAAGAGCTCAGTTCCTTCTAATATCACTCCCCTGGGGCTTCTGTCTAAAGTAGAAGTTTCTATACAGCAATATTTTTCAAACTTAAGACATTATGGACATGGAGAAGAGATCTGCTGATGTAGAAGTCCATGAGCCTCAAGTCAAGAAATACTGTTAATTTAGGTGATCGCCTAGAACAAAAAATATTGTGAACATATTATGGGTTGTACTATCTCCCCAACATGCATATGTTGAAGCCCTAACACCCAGTATCTCAACTGTGAAAACACAGTCACTACAGATATAATTAGTTAAGATAAGATCATACTGGAGTGAAGCGGGACCCTAATCCTGACGGAAATCGTTACAATAGGGGAAATTTGGACACAGACACACACAGGGAGAATATCGTGTGAAGACAGACCTACACTGCCATACGACAAGGAACTACCAAAAATAGGAGAGATGCCTGGAACAGATCCTCCTTGAGTACCGTCAGAGAAGTATGGCCCTGACAACACCCTAATTTTGGACTCCAGCCTCTGGAACTCTGGATCAATAGGTTTGTTTTGTTCAAAGCTCCCAAGTTTGTGCTATTTCAGAACAATAGCTCTGGGAAGCGAACACAGAACTCAAGTGCAAAAGCAAGAAGAGGAATTGAACAATTTAAGTGTATGTAAGAAGAGATCTAGCAGACTCAGAATAGGGTTTGAAGTGATGTTTTAGTCAACTATAATGTTTATAATCACATTGTAATTACAAACATCACAATGTTACAGGTAATTTATGGATCCCCTAAGAATATGGTATACCATATATATAACATATATATCATAAGGTCTAATCAATAAGAAGGAATTTATTTTTCTTTATTTGCTTTTGAATTTTTCTCTGCCTTGAGGGAAAGGATGGTGCTTTATTTGTCTTCATTGTCTTGATGAAGAAACAGTTGAGTAAAGGTACAGGTCAGTGAGTGAGGGAATGAAAGAATAAACTACCGACAACAGAGGGGTTATTCAGCCTTCCATTTCACTTTATCTACAGTCTAGAGCTTTTGTGCGACATTCTCCATGGCACTGAATAAATGCCTTTGAAGGCCAAGTATTTTATGCTAATTCTTAGGATTTTGATTCTCCTTGCTGGAGTCCACATCTGAATGTCAACATAAGTCATCTTCCTTGTCTTCAAACTCACGGCAAAGAGATCCAAAGAAAGCTCTTCTATGAAACACATGAGGATACATGTCATTGGCCTCTTTGAAGCTCTTCATCCATTTTATAATCTATTGTATACAAAGACTTCTCCCCAAATTTGCTTCTTTCATGCTATTTTCCATCCCGTTGAAGGCGGAATCATTTTTCCTGTCATTTATTCAGAATCCGTGGACTCATCTTTGAATACTCTCAAAATATCTCCTGAACATAACCTCCTCAATCACCTTTACTGCTGACTTCTCGTCCACCCCACCACCACTGCTCACCTGCACTCTCGTAACACATTCTCAACTAGGCTTCCTGCTTCTTCCTTTTTCTCCCATGCTCCCCACCCCCGCACCCATTTTGAGTCTTTTTTCCATGTGACACTCAGAATTCTTGTTTTAAAATATAAGGCAGATAATGTTGCTCTTCCTTTTCTTTTCTTTTTTTAGGCTTATTTTATTTATTTTTAATAGAAGTGTAGTTGATACACGATGTTACATTCACTTCAGGTGTACATATTGCTCTTCTATTTAAAACTATCCAAAAGATCTTACTTGATTTATTACCTATTTTTAATTGCTAAAACGTAAGTTCCATGGGATAAGAGATGTGTGTTTCTTTTGTTCCCTGAGGCATTCTGAGGTCCAGAGCAGTGCCTGGTCCATAGTCAGTGCTCAGTAACATTGGTTTCATACATAAAAGACATTGAGAGCCAGCTGTTAGTCTGAAAATGTTCTGAAGAAGCACCCAAATGTTATCAAAAAGTGTTAAAATAAATTGAATTTTTGAGTCTTTCATTTAATATTAACGTTAATATTAAAAGTATAGTCTTAGAATTCCCTAACGTAGGTTCCCTCATGTATGGGCAGAGTGGAGCTCAAAATCACCACATGCAATCAGACTAAGACGAAGAAAGCAGTTGGGATGGTTCTCTACAATGATATGCTTCAGGAGTTTGCTTCCAGGCCAATATTCTGATATGGTGATAACCAAAGAAGACAGTGTTTTGTTCTTAACAGAACAGAAGACCTACGCTCAAATCCTGATTTTATCGCTGACAGACTATGTAATCTTGAGATAATCTTTCACAACTTTGGATTCATGTTAGGCTTCTATCAAATTATCCATTTCAAAGGGAATTTCTTCTTTTAGGAAGAGGCAAAGAGTTTCAAGGACAATATTGAAAGTTTTAAATTTCAATCATAATGCTCTTTGTAAGTAAGCTAGAGAATGAGATGTGAACTGCAGTAAATCCAAACTAATTACGACTTGAGCACAAGAAATGGCCTTGATGGAAACTATAATTGCTGGTGAAAACCTTCTATTAAGTAAATATGCTACTATGTCAAAATAATATGGCAAAAGGATTTAAATATTTTTCTCTTGTCTTTTATTTTGAAATTTCATAGTTTTTTTTTCAAAAAAATTTCAAACCATTACCAGATGGATTACTAAACACCCATTCTCTGAAAGAGCTGACATTTCATCAATCTGATGAAAATTTCAGCTCCTATATATAGTTCCTTAACTGTGATAATAACAGGCTTTTGGAGAAGAAAGCTTAGCTAGGAAGTTTGATAGTTAGAAAGCTTGACTATGAAAAACATTATTTTTATACTATTAATTTTTTTATATTAAAAGAAAAATTATGCCTGCTAATGATTCAGGAACTCCCAACTAAAAAACAACATCTTTGCCAAAGTTCTTTGGAATGTGAAAGATATTTTATGCTAGAAAATGTACTAATAATAATGGTTACATATCTATAAAACCCTCAAAATCTATGTAATCTTTCGTATGACCAACATTAACTTTTTTAAATTTCTATAAATTAAGAGCTCAGGGAAACACTGGTTATTTAAACAAAAATTGGTGGGGTTATATCAGTCAGTGTTCTTGGTCGCAAGAGCCAGCAATGGATTCTGGCTAACTTCAGAATTTATTGGAAGAACAGTGCACAGTGTACAGAATCCAACACAAGGGTAGAAGGCTTGGAAGCAAGGCAAGAACATGAATGTTCTGACATTAAGGCTCAGAGGCAAAGACACCCTCTTGGAAATGATCCTGAAGGTTATGCCCTCTCTCCTGACATTCCTAGATCTCAATGCCTTGGACTTTGCTATAAATAATTTGTCTCTGCTTTTATTCATTTAGAAAGAGTTTGAGTTAGTGAGCATTGATTATTTTGGAGCTCTTTTTGTTAATAAAATATCTTTAGGAAAGTCTAGAAAGTTACCTCTGTACGTAGGTAACTTTTTTTTCATTTTTCATTGGTATCAAGTGTTTATGACTATATGCTAGAGACTTGCAATCAGGAAGAAAATAAGATTGGAGGAATGATTAGATTCACCAGAAAATAGCAGTTTTACAGATATTCCCAAGTGGAAAATAAGAAGATAACAAAACGTATTGAAACAGTCTAACTGTTTTTACTGTGACCATTTAAAGCCATCATGAGAAGGTCACAGGTTATAGAACAGAATGGTGGCATCTCATGTACTCTGACCCTTAGTGGGAGAAGAACCCCCTTCGAGTCACAACTTGCTGTCTTCCAGGAACAAGTAAGTCTGGACCCACCTCCTTTCCCTAGAAATCATCAGCCATCGCAATGAGCTTGGACATAACCCCAATAGTTCTATCAATTAAGCATCTTCTCGGTGCCAGATAATTTCCCACAGGCTCTAAAACTATCATGAACTTCACACACCAACAACGGAACAGAGATGGAATTTCCCTGTTTGTCGATAAGAAACCAAAGACCTGAAATTTAGGGTACTAAATTTCTAGGCTTCATGATGCTTTTGAGAAATCACTTAAGAGATTCATAGTTTTAGCAGAAATTAAGAGCTGCCATTTAGTTCTTTATTTAGAAACACATTACTTAATTAAAAAATATTTAGGGTTTTTTAAGCACCATGGACTGAGCCTAGGATTGCATATGAGGTCTGCGCTATTAGAAACATCATTCTACAAGTGCAGACACAGGGCACAGAAGGGTGAAGTGATCTGTCCGAAGTTATGAGTAAGTAAGGCATAAGCTTACATTAGAATGCCATAAAGTGATTTTCAGTTTTCATGTTCTAGGCCAGTGGTTGCTAATTTGGGTAAACTCCAACATGAGATGTAATAAAAACAGCTGTGGAAAACAAACTGAACAGTTGAATTCTTCCTCGTAGTATATGGCCCCTGAATCTTCCTAAAAGCCTCCCATGTTTCAAGTTGGAGCTACGTTAGGCAGAGGCGTCTCAGCAGACACTCTTGCGTTGTCTTTCTTACAGAGTTTGGCTCCTCAATTTATTGAATCCAACCAATGAGGCTCAATGTTCTCCCAAAACAGGTTTCCTTCCCCACTGCAGTTGAAATTTGGGGGATATTATTCATTGCCTCCAACTGCAGTCTGTTAAAATCTTTAGCAAAGTGAAATCCAATATTTTTGTTTCTTTCAATTTTCTTTTATGACTTTATTCCAAGATTTTTCAGAATACTTGATAAAAACATGCATGTTCTGATTGTTCCAGAATTCATTAGGCATTAGCTTCTTTTTCTCTTGTTTGTGTTTATCCAAGTCAAAGCAGTAATCTTCATGGAAACAGTGAATAAAATGGTGGCTACCAGGGGTGGAGGTGAGGGAAATGGGGGGATGTTGGTCAAATGGTCCAAACTTCTAGTTTGAAGGTAAATAGATTCTGGGGATCGAAAGCATAGAATGGTGACTATAGTCAACAATACCATGTTACCTACTTGAAAGTTGTTAAGATTTTATTTAAAAAAATTTTTTTAATGTTTATTTATTTTTAAGAGACCGAGACAGAGCATGACAGGGGGAGGGGGAGAGAGAGAGGGAGACACAGAATCCAAAGCAGGCTCCAGGCTCTGGGCTGTCGGCACAGAGCCAGATGTGGGGCTCGAACCCATGAACCATGAGATCATGACCTGAGCCAAAGTCGGTCATGAACCACCCAGGCACCCCAAAAGTTGCCAAGATCTAAAATATTGTTACCACATGCCACATACCACACACACACACCCACAAGATGCATACACACCTTGTAATTATGTAAGGGAATGGCTGTTAACTAACGTTACTGTGGCAATCATTTTGCAATATATACTTTATCAGAGCATCGCATTGTACACCTTGAACTTACAAAATGTTATATATCAATTATATCTGAATAAACTTGAGCAAGGGAAGCTGTAATCCTTAACTGACTCTACAACTCCTAGGTTCCATGGCTGTGATAATATTTACAAATTAGGAAGACCATTTTTTGAAAACCTGAATCTCTTGCTTGGAGTGTTATGTATTAGAGATTCCTAATTGCCCTGGAGAATGAGACTCTAGAAAATTGCAGCATAGAATTAAATGACAAGTTCTATAATTACAATGTCCTAAAAGTAAACTTTTACACGTGCTAGTATTTTCAACATATCTGTCTAAAGCAGCTGTATTCTCAGGCAACACAAAGCATGTTAAACATAAAATATGTTATACCGTCTCTCATGTTATACTCATGCTTTGCCTCTCTGTCTCTCCCCAAAATAAATAAAAACATTAAAAAAAGAATTTAAAAGTATATTTAGCTACTTATACCCTGTGAATAATTTTTTAATTTTTAATGTTTATTTCTTTTTGAGAGAGAGAGTCAGAGACAGAGAATGAGTGGGGGAGGAGCAGAGAGAAGGGGAGACACAAAATCCAAAGCAGGATCCAGGATCTGAGCTGTCAGCACAGAGCCTAATGTGGGGCTTGAACCCACAAACCATGAGATCATGACCTAAGCTGAAATCGAGAGCTTAATGGACTGAGCCACCCAGGCATCCTGTGCAGAGTTCATTCTTACTTAAGAGAATTGGTATCTTCACAGGGAACATATTTTTGTCATTTTAGGAAATAATTAATCTCCATCAAATTCAGAGTTAATTCCTAGAACCCCTATGTTTTTCTTTATTTTATTAAAAAAATTTAATGTTTGTTTATTTTTGAAGGAGAGAGAGACAGAGCATGAGTGGGTGAGGGGCAGAGAGAAACAGGGAGACACAGAATTCGAAGCAGGCTTCAGGCTCTGAGAGGTCAGCACAGAGCCTGATGTGGGGCTCGAACTCATGAACCACGAGATCATGACCGCATAAAGTCAGATGCTTAACCGATCGAGCCTTACCCAGGCGCCCCTAGAACCTCTATGTTATATAACATGTATTAGTCAGGGTTCTCCAGGTAAACAGAACCCATAGGAGATGATAAATGATGATAGATAGATAGATAGATAGATAGATAGATAGATAGATAGATAGGAGAGTTGTTATAGGAACTGGCCCACGCGGTGGTAGAGGCGGTGAAGTCCCACAAAGCGCGGTCTGCATGCTGCAGCACCAGGAAAACCAACAGTGCAGGTCCAGGTCCAAAGGGGGCTCAAGAATTAGGAGGTGATGGCATAAGTCTGGGTCTGAGTCCAAAGGCTTGAGAACTAGGAGCGTCTGAGGGCAGGAGAAGATGGATGTCTCAGCTCAGGCAGAGAGGAAGAATCTCCCCTTCCTCCTCCCTTTTGTTGCATTTAGGCCCTCAGCAGATTGGATCATGCCTCCCTGCATTGGTGAGGGTGATTTTTATTCAGTCTAATCGGCTCAGGCATTCATCTTTTCCAGACTCACCCTTCTAGACACACCCAGAAATATGGGTTTGCCGTCTAGCTTAGGCATTCTTTAGTCCAGTTAAGTTGATAGATAAAATCAACTATGACATGTACTCATGTGAAATTTACCATTTGGTATTCCAGAGCTGCATAACACAGCATCCACACCTGTCTCCTCTTGAATTCTTCTAGCCACAACTGCTACATTTCTAGAGTGTTATTTGTTCCAATATTAACTGAAAAACTGTTTTCCATACACAGTCCCCAGCTGGGAGGATGAGGAATGTGTGTTCCTCATCCATCATAGCCTAAGACCAACCCAGGAGAGCATTGATGTGATCGCATTAATTGGAGACAAAAAAGGACCCATTGGCATTGCTGAGAAACAGTCCAGAAAGTCATCTGAGGATACAGGCCGGGCTGCCCCCAGAGGACAGATATGGAATGCTGCTTCTTGCAGGGGGAGTGGCAACCTCAGGTACCAAGGGCAGAGGGAACAAAGGGGAATAATTCCACTCCCCTAAGATGTTGTTAACTGGACTGGCCCTATGGTGATACACTTGTGGATCAAGTGGTGCATGGGCCGAGGCACGTGGATTATTATTAGTAAGCATTCCAGAAATCTAGACTCATCCTCTGTCTGATATGAAGGTCATTCTAAATCAGCATGCTAGTACTATTTTGGTGGCCCAATCTTGCGTGGATATGCAAAAGAAATACCATACTACCAGAACTCCCTCCAGGAACTAAGGCTTAGCAATAGGGTTTTAGATTCCTCATAGGTGTGGGTCCTGAGGCTTCTTGGGCATCTGGTCAACCCCTACATAGTGGATTAGAAAGCCTGCTGATGAAGCTAGATGGACAGCAGGGTCCTACTTGTCCTCATCTGAGGTTAGTGAGATTTGTGCACGTGGTAATGCCAGTGGAGACCAATCCCAGATGCCAGAGCAGAACTTAGAACACTCATATGAAAGCACTCTAAAGTGGGAGAGGGGCCGCTCAGAGGTAGGGGCTGAGATCAGAGCCCTCTTGCTTAGGTCTAAAGATGGTGTTGATCAGACAAATTAAATTATTGGAGGTCAATATTCAGACAAAGCAGTTAGACTCCAGAGAATGTCGTCTTTACTATTCCGCTGAATTATTTGACAAAGAAAATGATTGTTTGATAAGAACAAATAATCATTCACCAATTTATGTGTATGGCTGACTTTGTTTACTTGCAATAAATTTTCTTAAGAGTTACTCTCTGTATTTATCTCCGAAGCTAGATAATTAGTTTCTTCCTAACCATTCCTTTGTAGTTTTCCCCCTGAAAGTGACCTTTTCCTTTTTACAAAAATAAGTCTTAAAGTGAATCAGTAAGGCAACATATGCAATAAGGCATAATATTATCTGCATTACTAACCATAAACAAACCAAAAGTTTTATACTTTCAGAAACAAACAGCATCATTCATCTTTTACATTTTAGAATACCTAGAATGTTCTGAGGATTGCACACAATGCTCAAGCCTTTAGTGTGGTGCCAGGTCCCTTCACAAAACAACCTCGCATTTACTCCAAACCTGTTCCCAGTCCCTCGGTGACAATCTTTGCATCTGTGTTCTCCACAAGGAACATTCTTCCAACCCTGATAACCTAGCTCTTTTCACAGCTCAGTACTAACAGTGGTGGTTGTTACTAGTGTTTTACTTTCAGGAGTAGGGCAATGTATCTTCTCTCCTATCTTTCAGTATTGTCTAAATTTTTGGGGGGAAAGACAAAAATTGCCTCAAATAAGAGAGGTAGTGAAAGTGTATCCCAAGCTTCCAACATCAACAGTTGGTTCTAATGAGGACGTTATACACTTAACGGTACAAATATAAACAAGGTAAATATTCCTCTTTAAACATGTTTGAAATTGGAAAAGGAATGTAACACTGAAAAATCCAGAAAGTATTTAAATAGATTCTTTTCCCCTTTTAGATATTAAATTTATTTGTTTAACCTTTTTTGCAGAAAGAGATCCTGAGTAAAGGAATATATTTCATTGACAATGACCCCAAATATAGTTGTAGCCTTCATAATCTCAGAAGCATGGCAATGAAAAACGGGAAGAGTCCCAATTTTTTTAAGGTAAATACTGTTGCTTGTCATTATGTAATTCTGTACCTGTGGTGTTAGCAATTCAAGACAAAAGATTTGAGCAACTGGTATGTTAGATTATAGAGAATTTCCGTGGACAGAAAATAGAAAATGGCTTATGCCTCCATGATTGCTAATTTCAGTTGTCTACTGGAAGATATGACCTGTCTTGTGAAGTCCTTGTCACACAGCTCAGGACACACAAAGTGTATCTGATCAGACTGGCAACAACTCGTCAGGCACACTGGGGCATAACAGAGAGACCACTCGATTTTGAGTCAGACCGTGTGAGTATCATTTTGAAAGACTCCGTTTCTTGGGCTGTAAAATGAGAGAACCTAACAAGATACTCTCTGTTATCTTTTAAGCTACAAAATTTTAACTTCATTGTTGATCTTGCAGTCATCAGAAGCATGTTATTCCATCAACTTCCGTGAGCCACATACGTTTTGCCTTCAAACTTACCTATCTGCACTAGTCTGTTAGTGTTGACTGGCATTTGCTGATCGACTGACCTTAGACTCCACACATTTATATAAGTTTACTCACAGATGAGTAAATTATAAAGTATTGCTATCTTCAATTAGATTTCTTCCATGCTGCCAGATCGCCATTCCACCTGGGGCAATGAGCTATATACCCAGGCTCACTTTGGGATTAGGTATGGATGTATAACATTTAACCGACTTCCACAGAATTGCTCGTATTGCATAACAGACACACGATTAATTGCATCGTTGTTGAGTATATTTCACTCATGCGGATGACCTTCAGAATCAGACTCAAAGGTTAATCTTGCTTTGAATGCATTTTCAACTACTTTCATAACTTCTTGTTACTGAACTTCTTCAACTATATTACTCTGAAAAATGGCCATTAAGGCCATTTATTTGTGTAATGAGAGTGTAATGGTTAATATTATGTGTCGATTCAGCTAGGCTGCAGTAACCGGTTATTTGGTCAAATGCAAATCTAAAAGTTGCTGCAGAGATACTTTGCATATTCAGTGAACATCTGCAGTCAGTTGACATTGTGGGAAGGAGTTTGCCCTCGTGATGTGGGAGGACTCCCATCCAATCACTTGGAGGCCTTTAGAGCAAAACCTGAAGTTTCTGTGAGAAAGAATTCTGCTTCAAGACTGTAAAATAGAAAAACGTGCCTGAGTTTCCAGGTTGCTGGCCTGCCCTCTCCATTTTAGACTTTCCAGGCAAACACTGAGTGGGTTCCTTAAAAAGTCTCTTTCTCTCATATATACATATATTGATGTATTGATATAATACAGATATATCTATGTAATGTATATTACATTTAATATAGTATAATATAATATATATGAGATATTTCTCCAGAGAAATAGAACCATAGGATATTTACATAGCCTATAAAGCATAACTGCTGTTGTGAAAAGTATTTACTCTGTGGAATAATCACCTTATTTCTTCCAACCTACGCCAACTATCTAAATATAGCCAGACCTCTTTGTATGCATGAAAAATTCTTCTTTCATTTACTCCAAATGAAAAACGAGTCCTATATCTCATCAGCAACTATTGATAGTAGTGGTATTTACTCTCCTAAATTAGACCTTATGCAGTGTTTTTTTTTTCAAAGGCCCACCTCAGGGTAATGGCGACCAATGTATCTGTTCATTTCTCTGTTGACTTGCCAACGTGCAATTCAATGCAATTCAATGGAATCCCTGAAGCATCATCCAGGATGCTCCTGCGAGTCTTTAATCACAAGCAGAGTGTCAGCAAGACCTGGACCTCAGCTCAAAACTGAACTCACTGTTTGCAACGCATTGAACCAGAATTATACATATTATACTATCCTATTATATGGTATGTTTTATATCAGAATTCAGAAAAACTAGATGACAATTGCAGGTCTCTAATGTCTAATGAACTGCAACCTAAGAAAATGAAAACTGCGTAATAAACCAGAAATGATTTTGCAACTATGTCACCACGTAGTCTGATTTGACGGAAAAAATTTCTGAAGGTGACTAAGAAAAAATATAACCTAACTGATCAGTTGAATTCTGTCCCAGTATGGCTTGGCTTCTTCGCTGATACCAGTGCATATAGACAGTCCTAATTCGCCGAATGCATGGATTGGGTTTTCCATTTGAGTATGGATTTCTACTTGTATCAGTTAGCTTTCTCCACAGAGAAGTAGCACCAATAGGGTAGATATTGGTGCTACTTCTCTGAAGAGATACATATATTATAGATTTGTTTTAAGACAATTTGTGAATACAGCTTTCAAAGACAGATTTGGTTTAGGGAATTAGCTCATGTAATTGTGGGCGCTGGCAAGTCTAAAATTGATAAAGCAGGTCAGGAAACTGGAAACTCTGGCAGAATATTCCTGTTTTACAGTCTTGAAGCAGAAACCTCCTTTTTCTGTTGCAGGAGTTTTGTTTCTGGCTCATTGGGAGTTCAGTTTTTATTTACGACGATGTTGATAACTGAGGGCTGCCCTTCCAGGTGCTGGCCTGCCTCTCACTGACAAATTTGCCCTAAAGGTGATTAGGACTCAGGTATTCGATATGAATAAATCTAATGTGATAGTAATAAAAAAAGAGAAATGGGGTATTTTTTGGAACTTAAACTCTTTTTAAAGGTTATTTGGAAAAACAAACTTTCAGGAAGAGATAGGAAAGGCCTGAAATAAAAGAAGCTAGGAGGCAATTAATGCCAACAGATAACCCTAATCAAACATCTATAGTAAAAGATCAGTTTACCAAGGCTGCTGTAGCAAATGACCATAAGGTCAGTCATTTAAAACAATACGGATCTATTGTCTTACAGTTCTGGAGATCAGCAGCCTGAATGGGTCACAAGGGCAAGTTCCATCTGGAAGACCTTAGGGAGAATCCTTTTTTCCCCCCCTTTTCCAGTCTCTACAGTTGGCCCGCGGTCCGTTCCTCCATTTCCATAGTCAGCAGCAAAGCATGTTCCAATGTCTCCCCGCGTCTCTCTCTGCTCTATCATCTCCTTTTATGACTCTGAACCTCTTACCTTCTCCTTTTGCTTATAAGACTCCCATGATCATCATAGGCTCCACTGCATACTCTAGGATAATCTCCCATCTCAAAATCCTTAAATTCATCCCACCTGCAAATTCCCTTTTGCCATGTAAGTAACATAGTCCCAGGTTCTGGGGATTAAGATGTGGACATTTGGGAGATAATATTCTGTTTATCATACAAGAGTATTTGATTCTTACCTATTAAGAAATGAAACAATGGGGGCGCCTGGGCGGCTCAGTCGGTTAAGCCTCCGACTTCGGCTCAGATCAGATCTCACCTTCGTGGGTTCGAGCCCTGCGTCGGGCTCTGTGCTGACAGCTGGCTCAGAGCCTGGAGCCTGCTTCCGGTTCTGTGTCTCCTTCTCTCTCTGCCCCTTCCCCTCTCATGCTCTGTCTCTCTCTGTATCAAAAATAAATAAAACATTAAAAAAAAAAGAACTGAAACAATAAAATAAATACAAAGCCTAGAAATGTGCTAAAACTCATACGGAAATTTATGGTATAATTAATGTAATGCTTGATATAATGGGGGAACCTGGATCAGGCACTAAAATGCCCAAAGAAAAACCCACCAAAACCACTTCCAAATGGACCAACAAACGACCTGTGAGATAATGTGGTGAAACTTATTTTCATGAACTTGAAGACAAGGAGGCCTTTCTATCCAAACATAAAATTCATAAGGCATATAAAAAACTGATAATTTTGTATACAAAAGAATTTGGTATAAAAAGCAAAATAGTGGCACCTGGGTGGCTTAGCCAGTTAAGCATTGGATTCCCGATATCAGCTTAGGTAATGATCTGACTGACGGTTGGTGAGATCAAGCCTTGTATTGGGCTCCCTGCTGGACGTGAAGCCTCCTTAAGATTCTCTCTCTCCTTCTCCTTCTCCTTCTGCTCCTCCACCACTCATGCTGTCTCAAAAATTTATCAATCAATTAATTAAATTAAAAATATAAAGATTTAAAAAGCAGAATAAAACAAGAGAAAAGTTATTTGAAATTCACCTGAGGACAAATTCTTTTTAATACACAAATCTCTGAAAAATGAAGGAAAAGACTTCAACTTAAAAAGTAAACAAAGCAATGAAGAGGGTGAAAAGAGGTCGTCCTTAAAAAATGATAATTTAGGGGCGCCTGGGTGGCTCAGTCGGTTAAGCCTCTGACTTCGGCTCAGGTCATGATCTCACGTTTGTGGGTTCAAGCCCTGCGTCGGGCTCTGTGCTGACAGCTCGGAGCCTGGAGCCTGCTTCACATTCTGTGTCTCCCTTTCTCACTGCCCCTCCCCGCTCATGCTCTGAAACTGTCTCAAAAAAGCAAGGAGTAAATTAGCATAGATAGCATCCTCCAAATGCGTATAAAAAGGTGGATCTAGATTTATGTGTGCCCAGAGTAGTTTCATAAATCAGCACAGAAAAGAACTGAAAACATTGTTTGCATCTGAGGAGGGAGCCTGAGTTCCTGCTGATCTGATGTAGACCAAAGATAAGTATTGTGTTGTATAAATAAGTAGAGAGTTTGAGTTTTTACCATGCATGTGTGCTACTGTTTAAATGAAATTAGTTAACAAAAACCAAATAAGTTAAAGTGTAACTGGTGTAGCCCTTAGTTTCATCCATGTTGCTGCAAAAATGGCAAAATTTCCTTCTTTTTTAAGGATAGGATTCCATATTCCATAGTGTGTGTGTGTGTGTGTGTGTGTGTACACACAATTTCTTTACCCATTCATCTCTGGATGAATATTTAGGTTGTTTTTGTGTCTTGACTCTTGTGAATAATCCTGCAATGGTCATGGGAGTGCAGGTATCTCCTCAAGGTACTGATTTCATTTCCTTTGGATACAGTTCCATTTTTAATTTTGGTTTTAGATTCTCATAAATTGTGTATCAGGTAAGAATTTTACAAACATTGGCTATATTAGCAATAAAAGTGGAACCAGAGAGGACTGTGTCGTCCCCAACCTTGGGGTCAAGAACCACCAACAGTGTGATGGAACGTGGCCCTCCCAGCAGGTCTTCTCAAGGCCATGGCTCTTGCAGCCTGGTGATGTTAGCCCTCACACCTTCCTGTGCTGTGGACTGGTTTGGTGATCCACCAGGGCTCAGGATTTCTTTTGATCGTTTAACAGAACTGGGCATGTGGGACCACCAAGGTGCCTAGAAATTGGATATGTGGCACAGCCTTGATCAGTCTTGCATCTCATTCTGTGCACGTTATGACCCAGTCTTGGGCGGGGGGGGGGGGGGGGGGGGGGGGGGGCAGGGCATGGCACTTGCAGAGCTGGCTGTATTCCTGCAGTGCCCCGTGAAAAGAAAATAGATTATTCCAACTGCTCCTGGAAATACTTATGAGCACCCATCTGGGTTTTCTAACTGCTGCTGCCAGCCAAAAAAATGTTTTGTTTTTTAAAAAATTTTTGAGGAATTTCCAAACTGTTTTCCATAATGACTGTAACCAATTTGCACTCCACCAACATGGCACCAGATTCCCTTTTCTCCACATCCTCATCAACACTTCATGAATATATCAGAAAATATGTCTCTTTACCTTTATTGTTTCTGGGGGGAAAATCGAACTCCTTGCACTACATGTTTCCCAGCACAGTCACTGTAATAGGATCTGTTCCCTGATGTCTCATCTCATGCACTGGTTCTCAGTATTTGTTCAATGAATGGATGGGTGAATGGATGGATGGATAAATTTCCTTAACATCTACCTTAAAAACTAGGATTTATTGGGGCACCTGGGTGGCTCAGTCGGTTAAGCATCAGACTTTGGCTCACATCATGATCTTACAGTTCATGGGTTCTGTGCTGACAGCTCAGAGCCTGGAGCCTGTTTTAGCTTCTGTGTCTCCCTCTCTCTCTGCCCCTCTCCCACTCAAGCTCTGTCTCAAAATTAATAAACTATAAAAATTTTTTTAAAACCAAAAAGCAAAAAACAAAAAAACTAGGATTTATTATCTAAAAGCATAATGAGAAACTGCACAAGGCCCAGAATATATGTGGAGAACAAGGTCTAGCAGTGAGGTGGAACTATTATAACACAAATCAACATTTCTTCCAGAGGAGCTGCATGATACAAGTGTAAAGAGGGGGTAAGGACCTGTATGCTAGGAGTTCACATACATTATGCATAGCATGCAGTCAAAATGTTCCATCAAGACTCCAAACACACAGATATAGAGCTAAAGACATAGAAAGAAACAGATACATTCTTTGTTTGCCCAAGCAGGACGACTTACTCACCACATTGAGATGGTTGGGACTTGAGGGTATTCCTTAGCTATTTTAACTAAAGAATATTAATTGGTGGGCTTTCCATTGGCTATTGCTTAAATGTATTCTGGCAAAACAAAACAAAAGTGATGGAATCATTTATTAAAATAAAAGCCAATTTCTGTTGACCTCAGCAAATAGTATAGCAACCCTTACCTATAAGGCTGTAGTTCGATAAGGAAGCACTTCGACTGAGTGCATAGACAAGGCAGTCTACCAGTTTGCTTCTTCTACATGCATTCCAACTGACTATTTACCGGTATTTTAGTATTTTATTTTTCAATACCAGTGTCCAGTGGCACATCAACTGATGAGATTATAGTATGTTCATTTGGATTTCATCTGCGTTGCTTATTAACTAAATTGTTTTTTCTTTAACAATACACCCTGTTGCTTGAGAATAGTTTGAATTGATTATAAAATTACTTATTGAATACACTAAAGTTTGAGTCTAAAATGTCAATAGCTAATAAAACCAAGAGTTATGTCCATATCAGTCCAAGGCAATGCTTAACATTTCAAACAGAGTGTAGCAAGTCCCTTTAATTACCTTCACAACAGGAGTGTCCTGCATGTTGTGATGGAGGCTGTGTTCTCTTTACAATCAGTGCAACTGCAATGAGGCATCCTTCCCCACAACCGCGCTTTCTCATCTTCTCCCTCATCAAACAGCAAAACAAATCTTTGGATGCACTTTTCCCTATGATAAGGTGTCAGCAGAATCAGATTTCAGAACTACCCTCTTTTTCCTGGGAGCTACCAGCTATTTTCATAGGTATCATAATGGGAAATTTCCTTGGCAACATCTCTGGGAATTTAGGTTAAATTTATTGGTGTCCTTAGAATGCTAATGTTATGAGACAAGACGGAGAACATCACAGCCAAATATGTGGGCCTTATCTTTGTGTCCGGCAGTCAGCTCCTTAATGAGGTCCTTGTGAAAAGAGAACTTACTCAGAAATGTGCCTTTTTTTGCTGAGAAAGAGACTAGTGACTTCTGTCAAAATTACATTTTAATTATGTCCCCCGCGGGACTTAATTATATTCTTCTTCTATTTTCTATGAAATCTATCCTTGTTTTTAACACATATTTTTAAATTTGATACAACCAAGGAATTAATTATATATTCCAGTGATACTTAAATATGCTCATGAGTTGCATTTTTCTCTTGAAAACTAAAGTAATAACAACAACAGTAATAATAATAAACAAAAGTCCTTTCTTACAAAACTGGAAAATACTTGGAACCCTGAAAAACAATGCGAAAGGTGTGGCGATGGTTCAGAAGGGTAGAAAGAGGTGACAATAGCACTGTTGTATCATTTTGGAACAGGCTGACAAAGTTTACACCCAAGCGGTGATGTATACGCTAAAGGGAACACCAAAATCTTTTGTTCGCCAAATGTGAACAGAAGAGTCTTTTGAAGAAATCTGTTGCCATTAGAGAAGATAAGAATTTGATAGACTATTTACAATAAATTTTAAAAATTTTTAATGTTTATTTTTTAGAGAGACAGGAAGGGAGGGAAAGACAAAGTGCAACTGGGAGAGGGGCAGAGAGAGAGGGATACACAGAATCCAAAGCAGGTCCCAGGCTCTGAGCTGTCAGCACAGAGACCAACACAAGTCTTGGCCTCACTAACTGTGAGATCATGACCTCAACCCAAGATGGACACTTAACCCACTGAGCCACCCAGGCACCCCGCAATAAATTTTAAAACAACAACAACAATCTAAAAAAAAAATCCTGTTTTAAAAATATCAAAACTGTAAGATGCAAAAATTCAGAAAAGAAATGGCAAAGCCACAAAAGAAAATGAAATAAGAGTTGCCAGAGCTCAGAAATATTGAAAGCAAAAAATGATTACAGGAATGAGAAAAAATGGAAAATTGTGAAGAATGAACACCCCAGGAAACAAAGAGATGGGGAGAATTTGAGTGAGTGAACTGGAACAGCAAAATACACCCATACATAATTAGAGGGAAAATGCTAGAGAAGCAAGGTGAGCAAAAGAGAATAAAAATATACATAACTTGATTTCCTTACCCCAAAATAAGCCATAAATAGTGGAACAGAAACTTTTTGAAAGATAGTTTAATAAAACAAACTTTAAAAGAAATAAACAAAGACACAAATCTACAGATTTAAAGTAAATATTCTGACATATTGTACTAATATTTGTGAACATCAGAAATAAAAACATATTTACTAACCAAGCAAAGACACGAAGATACTCAAATGGGAAAAATATTCTCCATAGCCCTATTCATTAGAATATTAAGAGAAATGAGCAAAGTACTTGAAGAAAAAGATAAGATTTCCCAAATTTTATACCCACCTAAGCTGTCATTTAAATGTAAAAGCAAGAGACAAATGATTTGATAACATTTAAAAAGACAGATAGAAACTATTGTTCTTTTGCACCCATCTTGAAAGAGCATAGAATGAACTCAGCCCACTAAGAAACAAATGAAAAAATTATATGAGGGCTCACAATGAACCCTCAATCTAATTAATTATATACACTAGACTAAAACAAGTGTAGGGATTAGAGAATATCATATAAAGGTTAATGTCCCAAATCAATATTTTAAAAAGGTAAGGGATGACATTGTGGGAAGCTATGTAAATATGTTAATGTCCTTATTTTTAATAATTAAGGTACAAAAACTATTATTTGAAGCTCATAAATTGGATAGTAGACATAAAGAAATATTTAACAGTACAAAACAACTCTGTACGGTATTAAAACATTAAGTGATATGGGTAATGGGAAAATATAAACTACATGTATTAAATACTTAGCAGAAATGAAAATGGTCACCATGACTCTAACCAGCCCCTTCCCCTCAACACACACACCTACACACACATACACACCCCTAAAATATCATTAATCAGGAAACTGAAGGTTCTAATGTATTCAGTTTCTTTCTAAATTTTTCATAAAAAGTTAAAATATGTTCTTTCTAAATTTTTCATAAAATGAGAATTATAATGAGATGAAAATCCATAAGAAAACACACACAAATGCAGATGAAAATCAGAAATCAACAACACATTTAAAAAATAATATACCAAGAATAAGTAGTCTATTTCAAGGATATCAAGATATTTCTATTTTAAAAATCTATTAATAATATTTACTGTATTATTAAATGAAAGAAAAATATGCAGATTTTCATGTTGAAACTTTTAAAAATTAAACATCTATTTTAATGAAAACTTTTAATAATTATAAATACTTAGAAAGTTTTTAAACTTAATAGCACATACCTACTAAGCATCTTAAATAATGCGTAAACACCAGAAATGGTCTCGTTAAAGTCAGAATCAGATAAGGGTATCTTCTGTCACTCCATTTTGTTTAATCTGGTATATTATTTGCAAATAAATTAATAATGCACTTTAAAAATCCCAAGAAAATTCACTAAAAAACTTTGGTAAATAACAATAAAATACCAATCATATTTACTAGAAGCAAATACTTTATTGACAATATCTACAAAGATAATACAATACTTAGGAATAAATTTACTTGGGGATAAATACTGAAGAAAAACTAAAATATGTACAGATAAACAACATATGCGCAAGATCTAGAGGAAGAAAATTCTAAGTGTGGTCAAGAGACAAAAGTGAGGACTTAAAGACATAAAGAGGCATGTTCTTGGAGAGAAAGACTCAAATCATAAAGCTGTTATGTTGGAAAACAGGAAAGAGCTTGGTGTTTAATACTCGGATGAGCTCAAGGGTAAGAAGCTCCATGTTGACTGGTGGGACTGTACTAAGTGGACATGACCTTCAAAGGACCAGGAGGGAGGGCACTGGGGATGCTCGATCCTTTCCTACGCTGCAGGCTGGCAGGAGCACCCCCAATTCACTGCCCCTGGGAGCCTCAGGAGGCTGCAGACACACTGCAGAGACTCCTTTGTGTATCAGAACCTGTGGGATCTCCCAGCGACCAGACCTGAGTCTGAAAGCCAACGGAAAAAAAAGTTGTCATCTGAGCGACCCCTGCCGCCAGGGAGAGGAAGCTCAGATGAACACGCCCAGGAGTGATAAGCTCATGCCTCGGGCAAAGGACTGTATATAAAAATAACCCCTTGGGGCGCCTGGGTGGCTCGGTCGTTAAGCATCTGACTTCAGCTCAGGTCATGATCTCATGGTTTGTGAATCTAAATCCCACATCGAGTGCGCTGGACCCCTGTCTTGTGTAAACGTGAGCCCTGCTTCTCCCTCTCTCTTTCTCTCTCTGCCCCTCCTCAGATTCTCTCACTTGCCCCCTTTCTCTCTCTCAAAAAATAAATAAGTAAGAAAACAAACAAATAAATCCTCATGTAGTGTTTCTAAAAATCAACGAAGATCAATAACCCAATAAATAGATAATCACAGACAGGGAATTAGAAATGTCTCTTCAATAAATGAAATGATGCTCCATTTTGTTGATTAGAAGATGCCTGCATGTAGAAATGCATTGTGATACTCTCTCTCATGTACCCGATGTCCATGATCAAATATTTGGGAACCTGCTGCTTTTGGTGAAGGAGGTGAGAGGGCAGGCAGGGGAAGGGGCTCTGGACGCCCCATGCCATGTAGAGCAGCCGGCACTGTCCTCGGTGGTGGCGCAGGGAGCAGCCAGAAGGTGTTGGCTGTGTCGTAAGCACCCCCAGATTTCAGCACTAGGCTGTGCCATGGCGTTACACTGCCAACTAAATAGGTAATTGAACCAGGAAATAAATTGAGCAGGAAAATTCATGAGAAAAGTGTGTTTAAATTTCTAACAAGTGACAAAAAAATTAGACCACAAACCATGAATAAATAAGGACCTGGTTCTATTTTATGTGACTTTGCGCAGTTTTCCTGCCAGTTCTTGTCACTGGGCTCATAAATGATAAGTACGTAAGTGCACATAAGTGATAGTTCATAAGACAGAGGCAAAATTTCAAAGCCAGATTTTCATTCATGCATAGTCCACTATACCTGTGGTTCTCAGGGGCTCACAAAGGGAGGTCTTGTCAGGACAGACCCCATGCTCTGCCCCCTATTTTCCAACAACACGTTTCTACCATATACATTTTAGGATTGTCCATGTTTACTTCTGTATATAATTTTATTAGAATTTTGATAGAGCTTGTGTTTTGGGGTAGTATGGACATTTAACAATATTAATCCTTCCAATGAATGAACATGGGATATCTTTCCATTTGTGTGTATCTTCTTCAATTTTTTTTACATCAGCACTCTATAGTTATTAGTATATAGATCTTTCACTTTTTGGTTAAATTTATTCATAAGTATTTTCTTATTTTTGGTAAGATCACATATGGGAATTTGTTTTTCACTTAATTTACTGTTAGTATACAGTATATAGAAATGCAACTGATTTTTTTATGTAGACCTTGTAACCTGAAACTTTACTGAATTCATTCACTAGGTCTAACAGCTTTTTGGTAGAGTCTCGAGGGTTTTCTATATGCAAAGTTATGTCATTGGCAAACAGAAAATTTCACTTCTTTTTTTCTAATTTGAATCCTGAGGCCTCATACTTGGTGACAGCATTCATGCTGCATCATGACCTCCATATTGTTTTACATAGAAGGTTAGGGCTGGGAGTCTATAATTTTTTGATATATCTATAGCCTCCAGGTGACTTTGAGCAAGAATATTGGGGGAACTACCATCCCATCCCCTCAGTGCCTCTGTCATAAATATCTTACAGGATCTGATTTCAAAAGGCTGCTATGTCGTGAAGGAAATATATGAGCCACGTGCTAGAGTGGGAAGTGCCGACAGCAGGGATTGCACAAGATGTGACCTGAACAAAGTGACATAAGATATAACTAATTGAATGGCAACGGCTGGAGAGCTGTGGTTTTATTTTGAGGTTTCCTTTCCTTCCTCAAGCCATTAAGTCACCTATTATAGTACCTATTTACAAAGATCTAAAAGAAAGTCAATAAAAATTGAAATTAAATAACTCACCAGCCAGTAAGTGTCATTGTAAATACGTGACATCTTTATGGCTCTTTTGTCAGTACAGTAATTGTTTCTGTTCATGATTTAAGTTTCCTCAGTGTGTGAGTGGATCAATAATTGTATAAATTGGACTCAGGGACTCTCTTCAAAAATACACTATTACTTGGAAATTGAGACTTCAAGGTGTCATGGTAAATCCTTTGGCGCAGTCAAGAGCACTGGGACAGCATAAGTCGTAGAAGTCAAATGCAGTATCCATGCAAATTTCTGAAGTATCCAGGACAGGAAAAATTATAATATTTACTAATTTATCCCTCTAATCTTCTTTTAAAATCAAGTAAATGGGGTAGCTCAAGAAAATAGCTTTTGACTATCTCTCTCTAAAATAATCAACTTCACTATGAAATAGAGAGTCTGAAATTTACAAACTGATGGGTCAGCTGTTACCAAAAATAATAAGCCTCCTTGGGCTCAGGTGTACTGCTTGTGCTCCTTCAGGCCAGGTCATCCCCATAATTGTGCTGTTTATACTTCCTATATGACCAATCTGGTAAGATCTTTAAAAAAGAGAAAATAATTTAGGATTGCTTAGTTAATTATTATCTGAAAACATTTCTAAAATAATCTGATATAGTTTAACCTGTAGGCCGATGCTCTTGTTATATGTCAAGACGGATAACATTAAACGGAAGAAAATAAAAATTGTTAAGACTTATAAATTATGGTTCATAAATTTAGATTTAGAAGAATCAAAAGGATGTTTTCCTCCAAGAATATTTAAAAAGTATAAAATTAATGTCATATTCATACTATGATTACATTTTTATAAAATAAAAATATGTAAGAAACTGAAAAGAAGTGCATCTGGGTGTCTCAGCTGGTCAAGCGTCGGTTCCAGTCATGATCTCGCAGTTTCATGAGTTCAATCCCGCACTGCGTTGGCAACACAGAGCGTGCTTGAGATTCTCTCTCTCTCGCTCTCTCCCTGCTCCTCCCCCACTCGTGCTGTCTCTGTCTCTCTCAAAATAAATAAATAAACTTAAAAAAAAAAAAAGGAAACAGAGGGGCACCTGGGTGGCCCAGTCAGTTAAGCATCTGACTCTGGATTGTGGCTCAGGTCATGATCTCACTGTTCATGGGATTGAGCCCCTTGTCCGGCTCTGCGTTGTCAGCACAGATCCTGCTTGTGATGCTCTCTCTCCTCTCTCTCTGCCCCTCTCCCGCTTGCTCACACACTCTCTCTCTAAACAGATAAACATTAAAAAAAAAAAAAAGAAACAGGAAAGAGAATTTTAAAGTTTGTCATACGGAGAATTCCAACAAACTGAAATCAGATTGTTGACCTTAAGCCTCCCCTTTTTTGGGTGCTGTATGTATGGAAACCATTGTTAGGTCTTTTCTGCAGATTTATCGACTCTCCTTGGTCGGGATTATTTAATGGCTAACAACATTCTTAAATATTTGGACATCATTTTGTGGTTCAGTGTCAGGAGACATTGTTCGCAGTGAGAAACCAGTCTACAATGAGATTAAGTGGATTCGTTATCCGTGACGGAATCACATCGCTCAGACACAGGAGGTTCCCCGGGGTGTTTCAGTCGTTGCTGGGAGGCGGTCAGACGTGCTCGTTGCCCACAAACACGATTCTCAGCAGCCGGCAGAATGCCTCAGGGCAAGATTTGCGTAACAGCCCACCTCTGTTCTTCCAGCTGTCTGTGCAGATTGGAACCCTTAGCACCAGCAGCCTTCTCTCCTTCTGTGGACGCCTCCTGTCTCTACCTATGACATCAGCAGAAACTGGAGTCTCTGGAATTAGTGCACTGAGATGGACAGCATCAACACAAATAATCGGAGAATGCTGGAATGCAATGCTGTGTTGGGAAAATCTAGTTTTGGGTGTGAATGCCATCGCTGACTGTGTTTCCCTAACTATCCCTTCTCAGGGGCCTCAGTCAACTCCAGGTGTGGTACTGGAGGCCCCAGAATTATGGTGACAATTAAAAAAAAATAACTATAGGCCACAGCCCATATTAGCTTTACCTATTTTTATTTCATTTGATTCCATTAAAAATATCATTTGGCAATTACCAAGTATGAGCTCCCTGTTGAAAACAATCTCAGTTTCAATTGCGTTGCTACCGTGTCCTCATAAAGTGTAAAGATGTGTTAGAATTTCCACTCACTTATCTCTCAAATTGCCTCTTGGTCCCCAGAGTGGAGCGTGTGCCTTTCCTCAAACCAGGAGCTTCAAGTTTTGAATTAGAAACTATGGTCATTGCGATCACATGGGAACAACAGAAAATCACAAAGGGATGAAAAGACCAGAAAGACTAGGGTTGCCCTCCCTGGGCTTTAATTTTTCAAAAAGGGCTTAAATTTTGGGTGCTTATGGGCGATGTTCAGTGATCTATAGAAAACCGACTGTTGATATGAAAACTTGAAATCATAAGGATGCCTATATGATCTATAGTTGTTCTCAGGAAAAACAAGACAAAGCCACACGAAACAACAGTGTACATTTAATTTTTAGCCACAGACTGTGAGTTTCTTGTTTTTTAAAATGTTTATTTTTATTTTTGAGAGACAGAGAAAGACAGAGTCTGAGCTGGGGAGGGGCAGAGAGAGAAGGAAACACGGAATCTGAAGTAGGCTCCAGGCTCTGGGCTGACAAACCCCGATGTGAGGCTCAAACTCAGGAACCGTGAGATCATGACTTGGGCCAAAGTCAGAACCCCAACTGACTGAGCACCCCTGTGAGTCTTTAAAAGATAACAGACTACAAGTAATGTTTCTGTTCAGAGGTTGAAACAAACATGAACCAGTTAGGATTTTACCCAAAGATCACAGCCAATTGTGCCCAAGAAGAGACCGAGGACCCCTCACAGGTGTTACAGACGGAGCAGTTTCCGCCCCCGTTGTGGGGTTTTGCCGAGCAGAGCCCCTGGGAGAGAGAGGCAGCTGCTGGAGCAGAGAACCTCGAGCCCCAGAGACTCCTTTCGGACCTGGCTCCTGCGGCCTCTCCTTTGAGAAGGTGATGGCCTTGCTACTGAGCACCTCAGAGGTCTGCTGACCCCCTGCCTTGAGACGCCCATTCATAGGGAAAGACGGAGAAAGGGGAGGGTCATTTTGGCTTTGTGACTGACACGGGGAAGGCGCTCCGAAAGCCTCCCCTGTCATTCGGATGCGGTGCAGTCAAGAACACCTGTCACAGAGGCATCTCGACTTTGTCCAAGTGATAGATTTCCCCTCAGGCGCAAGAGCTTACCCTCCTCTCCACCGCCCAGAGCAAAACGCTGACTCTGTGGGATCGTAAATCCTCAGAAGTCCCCCTGAGCGCCTGGGCCTGGTACCCCGGTGTCAGGTAAGCGGAACCCCCATGGTGGCGCGGTGGCTGTCCGGCGCGGTCAGTTGGGAATGCTTTCCACGCTTGCGCTGCTCAGACTCTGGTTCTTTGGCAGATGAAGGGCATCCTCTTCCCGGGCTGGGAACAGTGGCCGCAGACCGTGGTGACCTCTCAGACCATCCGGATCCCTCCTGCAGATGTCCAGGAGAAGGCTGGTGCTGGAAGCCGGCTCCTGATAGTCGGGAACGCTATGTATGGTCACATCACTGTCGACATCTGTCCCTGTACTGTCACAGCAGCACGTCCCTCACCGCACCACACACAGAGTACATTTGTGAAGGACGTGACATTTCTAACGCAGATGCCACCACTGCAGGCCAGACCCGGACAAGCGAGCTCTTGGCCTCTGTCTGGGGAAGCTGCCTCCAGAGCGTTCCGGGTGCACAGCACCCCTCCCAGGGCTCTCCGTGCTCTCTGTTGGCTCCCGTGCTGATGGCTCAGAGCCTGGAGCCTACTTCAGATTCTGTGTGTGTGTCTCTCTCTCTGCCCCTCCCCTCCCCTGCTTGCACTCTGTTTCTCTCAAAAATAAACATTCAAAACAAACAAGAAAAGAATCCTTCACCCTTCTGTGTTGGGGCAAACAGCCTACAGCTAAGGTCCATGCCTCCCGATAGGACCTACGTACATCAGTGGACAGCCCCTTGTGTTCCTTCCACAAGGCGTGACGCAGCTCCTCCGAATGCCCATTCTTCGCCTCGTAAGTAATGAGCTGAACTGTTTGGCCCATCCCATTGGGATGGACGAAATGCTCACAAACGACTTGCTCAGTCTTTAGGCTTCCGTCCTTCCCCCTGGCCCTGAACCTTGGCCTACCCTTGAGCCCAGAACGAAGAACAACCATCCCCTTCTCGATGGCTGACCTCAGGGAAAAACATCCCTGACCAATTCTCCCTCAGACTCCCCACTCTGTCTCTCTAGCCTTGCTTACCCGTCCCTGGAAAAGAAAGCCTCTGTCCTTTGAGGTGCTTGCAGATCTAGCGTTGGGGCATTTTCCCCTGGTGCGGTCTCCTTCCCTCCCTTACGAAATCAAGTCCCCCTTACCCAGGTCCGGGTGTGTTTTCATTTCACATCTGCGTGAAGTACTTGAGCTTGGTGATCACGTGCGGTGTGTTCAGACGTGCCTTTGTGGCAGAAGCTACTCGACAAGGAGCTGACGGTTTGACAGCTTACCTCACACACGTCTTAGTGAGCCAGCTGGGGCATGGGACTTAGCAGCTGTCCCCAGAACGGAACTCTCCCCTCCAGGTTCCTTCCTGGGTCACAGTCTGTATGAAAAGCGTAGAGGGTGATGCAGACTAAATTGGGGAAATCTTGAAAATTCGGGATTCTCTCTGACTGTTCCTGGGCACGTTATGTAATTCTTCCTCCCAACAGTGACTCCACGCTGGACAATTTGTCATGCCCTAAGGTGGCAGCCTGTCAAAAAAGGGGCTTAGATGGTACAAACATAATTCTGATAGAGTTGGGGGGGACGGTTGGTTTTGTTTTGTTTTTTAAATTTTTAACAGATTATTTTTTATTTTTTAAAGAAAGAGCTTAATATATTTTTTAATGTTTGTTTTTGAGAGGGAGGAGGGGCAGAGAGAGAAGGGGACAGAGCATTCCAAGTGAGCTCTGAACTGTCGGCACCAAGCCCAATGCAGGGCTCGAGCTCATGAGCCCTGAGATCATGCCATGAGCCGAAGTCAGATGCTTGACCGACTGAGTCACCCAAGTGCCCCAACAGATTATTTTTCAGAGCAAAACTGAGTGGAAAGTAAAGTGTTCACTCACACACCTCTCTACACCAGCAACCCCTTCCATTATCAACAACATCAAAGTGGTACATTTGTTACAATTGATGAGCCTACAGCAACACATCATTATCACTCAGAGTCCCTGGTGACATTAGTCTGCCTCCCAGTAGACATCTCTGGACACAAGACAGCCGGGAATGGTCCCAGTTCTTCCATGAGGCATGACAAACACCTGTGGATAGACGCAGCCGATAAGCAGGTAAGATGAACTCAGGCAATCCTCAACACCTGGCCTGGATGGGGCGCCTGGGTGGCTCAGTGGGTTGAACATGCGACTTCAGCTCAGGTCATGATCTCACGGTCTGTGGGTTCAAGCCCCATGCCAGGCTCTGTGCTGACAACTCAGAGCCTGGAGCCAGCTTTAGATTCTGTGGCTCCCTCTCTCTGCCCCTTCCCGACTCATGCTCTCTCTTTCTCAAAAATAAATAAAATTTAAAAAAAATTAAAAATAGGTATTCGGGTTGAACTAAGTGCCCAAGAAGCTTGTGGCTTCCATCTCGGCTTTCTCCCTGGGATGACAGGAGATCGTGACACCCATGAACGCTTTATTTCTGCAGCTTCCACATCTGCCTTCTTGTTTGAAAGGTAGGCGTTAAGTTCTCTCCTGGAGAAACCCTTGATTTGACTGAGGGGTGTTATGTTATAAGAAATTTTCAAGTGTTTAAGGAAATATTCCCAGTAAATCAGAAAGCCTAGATCCCGTATGAGCCTTTTATTTATAAGTGGAGTTATTCAATTAGAAAAAGTGGTAAGAAATCAGCGAGAGTCAAGGACAAAGGAAGTGACCAATGACACCAGCTGGCCCTGAAACTCAAAGCAGCCTCGGTCCACTGGCCCGGGTTGTTATGAAAGAACTGTCCAAAATTTCCTCCTCGGTGAGCCAAGCAAAGTCTGCGTGGAGTATGAGTACTTTCTGCTGAATCTGGATTAAAGTCTCAGGCCAGGTGGAAAGTTCCATGCAGAAACTTTAAGCAGAAAGCCACATTACTTTCTAGTAAAGAACATGCTAGAATTTATCTGTCTGGCTGGAATCTGGAATGCAAGGGTGGGGGTGGGGAGCAGTAAAAAGAAGAGACTGGTCCAGATTAATAGGGCAGCTTGCCCCCGATTCCGTTCTGCTAATGGTAGCCTGAGTTAAAAATCACAGGAAAATTCCGGGTGGACACAGTCCAGATTACTCAGAATTGCCGGTGGGGTGGTATCTGGATGGGAAGCTTTGCCAGAAGTCATACCCTGTCAAGTCCAGCAGAACTTTCAGGAAACAGTGCTTCTGAGTATGTCCACACTCCTGCACGACCCAGGCCTTCGTGAGCCATGGAAGTTGACATGTTATAAAAATAATCCTCCTCTTCCTCAGGGTCACTATCTGCTCCCAATTAAAGTGTAATAAAACTTGGAACCGGGGCTGTAAAAAGCTAGGGACAATCCTTTCCTCTCTCCGAAGAAGATTTACTCAGCTTCCCGTGTAATTTATGAAGTGTCCATCAGTCTAATTATCTATCTAGCGTGTCTCCAGAAGAAAGGATGGGCAGCTGTTTCTGTTGTCCTTGTAAGCGAGTGTGTAAGAGCTATTCAGACTCGTTTGCAAACACGCGTGAGACATAGATGCTACCTCATTACGTAGCCCAGTGGGGACCTGGGGGTGAGGGGCAGGTGCAAGAGATTCTGGAAGTAACTAAAACTCTTTCGGATTTGGAGGACTTATGAGACACTCAAACGGTGAAATTTCAGACCTTCGGTTTCAAAATTAACAGAAACAAAACATTAGGGAAAAACAATTAAGAAAATAGAAAAACAAAAGCAACAGAGAAGGCTTTTCACTGAAAAAATACCAACAAAATGGACATAAATGCAGATTGTTTCAGAGGCAAATTTTACCAAACCTTTAAAATATAAATATTTCCGGGGCTCCTGGGTGGTTCAGTTGGTTGAGGGTCCGACTTCAGCTCAGGTCATGATGTCACGGTTTGTGAGTTCAAGCCTCACCTCAGGCTCTGTGCTGACAGCTCAGAGCCTGGATCCCACTTCTAGTTCTGTGTCTCCCTCTCTCTCTACTCCTCCCCCTCTCATGCTCTGTCTTTCTGTCTCTCTCCCTTTCAAAAATAAATAAACATTTTAATAAATAAATAAAATATAATTATTTCCTCTTATATAGAGAGTATAACAGAATAGGGAAAGAGGAAAAGCCATTCAACTCACTTAGTAAGTATAGTTTTAATACAAACAGTGGACTACAGAAAAAGAAAAATACTAATGTAGACTACTTATGAACACATAAAAAATACTGAATTATAACTGCCAATTATAACTTATTATTTATTACACAATAAAATTTATTCCAGGAATGTGAGGATAGTGTAACACATAATTTATCACATTAACAGATTCAAGGGGGGGAAAATAACACTTCAGGAGAAGCAATGCAAGCATTCATTCAAGAAAGCCATTTTCATTAATGATGAATTGGCAAAACAGGAGTTAGAAGAAATATCCTTAACCTTACAAAGTGTATGTATGAAAAAATAGGTAGTTAAGAATACATAAATGACAGTGAATCTTTAAAGTCATTTCATTAACCTTCATTAACATTGAACGTAACAGGAACGAAGCTAAGAACCACTGTTGGCATCCTGAGTTCCTTGTTCATACAAAAGATTAAGAAAAAGTAGTACAAAATTTCAAAACTAGGGAACTAGAAAGAGGTAGGCAGATTTAACTTTCTCTAAAATTATAGATTATTATAATTAAAAAACATTTTAATGTATATTTATTTTTGAGAGAGAGACAGAGTGTGAGTGGGAGAGGGGCAGAGAGAAGGAGACATAGAATCCGAAGCAGGCGCCAGGCTCTGAGCTGTCTGCACAGAGCCCAATGCGGGGCTCGAACCCACCAACTATGGAATCATGACCTGAGCCGAAGTCCGACGCTCAACAAACTGAGCCACCTAGGCACCCCTAGAGTTATAAGTTATTATAAAAGGATTTAACCAGATTGCTGAGTACAAAAACAAAATGTTTTGCATATCAGTAATAATAGGAGCTGTGACAGAAAAATATATCAACACTAAAAAAACCTAAACTACAAAACGCACAGGAACAAGTCTAACAGAGATATACAAGAAAGTTAGAAAATAATACTGACATATGTAAAAGACTTAAACAATTGTCGAAATAAATCACAGAACTACCTACCATAAAGAAGTCAGTTTTCCCCAATACGATGCCAATCTAAATTACAGCAGAATTTCTTAGGGGGCCTGGGTGGCTCAGTCAGTTAAGCCTCTGCCTCTTGATTTTGGCTCAAGTCATAACCTCAAAGTTCAAGGGATCAAGCCCTATGTCAGGCTCTGTGCCGACACCATGGAGCTGCTTGGTGTTCTCTCTCCCTCCACTGCACATGGGCACTCCCATGCTCGCTTGCTCTCAAAATGAATAAATCAACTTAAAAACACACACACACAAAAACTGAAAATCCAAATTATAGCAAAATTCCTTGTAGAATGTTACCATTGGCAAAAAAATAATAGTGAACATCAAAGGGTGAAGAAAAGGCAAGAGAGTGTTGAAAAACAACAACAAAATTTGCCTTACCAGATAGCAAGATCGTACTAATATTGTAAAGTTGTAAGGGTTGCTGGGATAGTGCGATATTGGGGCAGGAATGTACAAATAAGCAGTGCAACAAACCACAGAAAGAGAAAGAGACCCGTACACATTCAGGACTTTGATTTATGATGGAGGAGGAATTACAAGTCAATCCCACACTCTTAAATAAATCCTAAGTGCATTATTGTTCTAAATGTGAAAAGTAAAACTTTAAAACTTTTATAAGAAAATACAGAAGAATATCTTTGTGAAGTTTGAGTAGGGAAGGTTTTCTTAAGCAATACATAAAAAAGATCAACTTAGTAAGTAAGAGAGTAATGAATCTGATTATTAAAAATGTTAATTCCTCTACAAAACACTCTTATAATAAAAATGAAGAGACAAGCTCCCACTGAGAATATATTTTCAACAAAACTAACGGCCACACATATATCTGAAGAAACCCTGCGAATCAGTATGAAAATAATCAGGGCTCCTGGGGGGCTCAGCCAGTTAAGCATCCGACTTTGACTCAGGTCATGGTCTTTAAGTTCATGAGTTTGAGCCCTGCATCCGGCTCTGTGCTGACAGCTTAGAGCCTGGAGCCTGATTCTGATTCTCTGTCTCCCTCTCTCTCAGTCCTTCCTCCACCCTCCACTCTCTCTCTCTCTCTCTCTCTCTCTCTCTCTCTCTCTCTCTCTCTCTCTCTCAAAAATAAATAAACATTTTAAAAAATAACCGGAGCAAATGAATAGAAGAAATAATAGTCAATGCACCTGCATGAAAAGTGTTCAACCTAACTGGTAGCTGAGAAATACAACTTAAACTTCAATGAAATAGCCACTGACATGCACCATACTGACAAAAAACTTTAAATCCCCATAATATCAAATATTGAGGAGTATATAGAGGAGTGGGACCTGTCAACCCTTGGGACAAATGCTGGGCATGTTTCCGTGGCGCACGTGTGGCCCTGAGCCCCAGCCACGAGGCCTGCGGGCATGTGTGCGCTCGGGGACAGCTCGGCACATGAGCAGAAGGGTTTGTGGCAGCGTGAGTAGTCATACTTTGGAACAACTTCAAACCCATGATCAGAAGAATAAATAAATAATGCCTAGCATATTCATTCATTGAAGTTTTAGTCAGAAATTAAGAGGAACAAACACAAACTACAAATATCAGCACGGCAACTCTCCAAAAAAAGGTTGAATAAAAAAACATACAGATTACAGGAAGTTGGGAACAAATGATACAATCTCTAGTGTTTACAGCTAGAATAGAAATGCAGGGCATGCGTTCCAGGATGTCCATTATTTACGTAAAACGAGCTCAAATTTTACTGCTGTTTTTAAAGTACGTCATTCACCTCTTGAATGTAGTTAATTAAGGAATCCCTCTAAAGTTTTATTGGACTAATTATCTCAATTCCTTTGATACTAAAGTGTTGTCATTACATTGAGCACTATTTGGGAAAAAAAGAACAGCCTTGGTGATTAGATTAAGATACTGATGCAAAATTCTTGGCTCACGTTTTTCACACAGCACAGAAAGGAAGAGGCAACGCTTTATCACACCTTAATTTCTTAACTTGGAAAAAAATTTGAGATACCAGGTAGGTGGTTAAATAGTTCACAATTTCTTTTTTTTTTTAGTGTTTATTTATTTTTGAGAGAGAGAGTTGAGGGAGAGGGAGAAAGGGAGACAGAATCTGAATCAGGCTCCAGGCTCTGAGCTGTCAGCACAGAGCCTGATGTGGGGCTCGAACTCATGGACTGCGAGATCATGCATGATGTGATCCGAAGTCAGTCACTTAACTGATTGAACCACCCAGACACTTCAATAGTCCAGTTTCTAACTTGTTGTTTTGAAGAATAAGTATTTATATTTATATTTATTTATTTTTATTTATTTAAATTTTTTTTTTTTTTTTTGAGACACAGAGAGAGACAGCATGAGCAGGGGAGGGTCAGAGAGAGGGAGATACAGAATCTGAAGACAGGCTCCAGACTCAGCACAGAGCCTGGTGGGGTTCAAACCCACGAACCATGAGATCATGACCTGAGCTGAAGTCGGATGCTCAACGGAGCCACCCAGGTGCCCTGAGGAATACATATTTTTAAACGGACAGTCATACTGTTCTAGAAAGTACCATAGATGTATATTATTTCCTTGGAAGTATTTTAAGGTACTTTAAGAAAATAATTTTTAATTCATGAGTGTAATTCTATGAAGAGAAAGTTGTTAATGATAAAAATAATTTTTTGAAACATCGGTAGCAATAATCTTGCTTCTACAGCAGGGTGCTCTATATCCAGGGCTCTACAACAGGTAAGAAGAAACACCTTGGTAAAGGGCCTTTTTCACACAGACGGGTACCTAGGGAGTGTTGAGATCAGTACATTTGGGGGATACTATACTTTTGCCTATATTTTGCCAGGCCTTGCCACAGTCTGGGCTCAAGTACAGATTTTTTTTGTTACTATATGGCATCTGAATTGAAAGGAAAGATGGATGTAAGAATGTAATCAATTTACAGGGGTTAGATATATAAGCTCTCCTCCACTGTCCAAGAGACTTATCTTTCCTTGAAGAGCCGGGAAACTGAATATTTTATCTGAACATTGGCAAATGAACACGAACATAGACGAAAAAGTAATGGTGTTATCTTAAAGATTTGTCTATGTAGGGCGTGAGAACAGGATGGTGAATTATGTCGATCTCATCACCGTAATTGACCAGAATGTTTATGCCTCCCAGGTGTGAATTCTTTGTGCAGATACTGTTTATTAAGCATTATCTAGGCAATTTACAAAAAGATTTGCCTAACTCCTCACAATGACCAGGTGAGGTGACCATGGCCCCATGCCCATGTTTCAGGGGAGCAAACGGGTTTCTGGTCCGGTCCATGCTCTTAGTGGGGGTACAAGGAACCAAGCCCTGGTGTTTTGATGACACCAATAGTTCTCTCACATTTGTGTCTCAAGACCCTGCTACACAATTAAAAATGATCAAGGATCCCCAAAAACATCTGTTTGTGTGGAGTATATCTATTGATATCTATCAAATTAGGAAAAGAAACTGAGACTCTTAAAAATATTCGTGTGTCTTAAAATAATAATAATAAAATCATTCTGTGAAACTATAAATGAAATAATTTTATAAGAAAAATGGATCTTTTCCAAAACAAACAAACAAAAATTAGTGACAAGTATGGTGCTGCTTTCCATTTGTGCGAATCTAGTGCCTGGTATAACGGGAGACAGCTGGGCACTCCTGTTTGCTCGCACATTCTATCTGTTGTTGCAATGTATTGTTTTGGTTGAAGTCTCTGAAGCAAACACCAGGGCATTAAGAGTTTATTAGTTTTTAAGAGTGCTTTCCTCTGGGATGGACTGGATGGCCAAGGTCCCAGCATCTTGATGGGAAAAAGCATGGGCAGAAGGGGGAAATGGGCCTCCATGAAGAAGAAGGAATCTCAAATTTACACTTTTCACAGTTCCTCCCTGAGGCTGCCCCCACTTGAAATGTTGTCAACATCATCATCTATTTCTTCTTACTTTCGAACATCCCAGGTCTTACGCCCCCTTAGACAATAGCTAATTGTACCATAATGCGTATCAACCTCCAATGAAATTATTGTTTACTTATTGTTCCTCCAAACAGAGTCCCATTAGACTATAAAGTGGACAGGGGTAAGAACTGTACCACTCAACTCTGTAATCCCAACTCATAACCCAGTGCCAAGCACTGAAAATATATTGCCAAGTATTTGTCTGAACAACGTACCATAGGAGTAACTCAAGTCAATCTCCTGACTCCTAATCTCCAATCCCCTAACTCAAGTCAATCTCACCTCTACCTAAAGTAAAACCCACTGCACATCTCTAGCTTCTCGATTACTCTGAATGCTAAACCAGCCCCTAGTGAGATGTTCTGAAATGGCCATGGTCCTACCTGCCCGCTGCCTGAATCCTTCCCCGAGGGCTTCCAGGGGCCTCTCAGAAACTCTCATTCTATTTTCTTCCAAAAACAAAACCTACCACCATCCACCTTAAGAAAATAAGGCAATTATCTTGATCCTAAGCAGAATCTTTTGATTTGAGTTTGCATTTTCTCCACAAGTGAGAGGTTGGAGCCTTGTGAGAAAAGCTATAAACAAAATTCATTTTCGTTAAAATAAGATTGCTTTAAAATAATCCAATTTGATGTTGGCTCTTCAGTGGATCAGGGGCCTGTTTCATCTCCAGGGTAGCCTGACCTGCGGAGACTGGCGAGCGGCCCACGGACGTTCTCATCTACTTCCTCCTGAATTCTTTCCAGAACACCTTGTTATGGCCAGCAGAAGACAGTCAGCTTTTCCAACATTCTTCGTGTGTGTGAATTATAGACATACAAAATATAAATACATTCACAATCACGTCTTTAAAAGATCAACTCTTAAAAAAATCAAAATTACTTATGCAGATAAAATTGTAACATCAAATGAAACAAAGCCACTTTCATACAAACTGCTTCAATACTTAAAGGAAAACAGGTTTCACCTTTAGTTGTTTTTTTTTTTCTGCATGTATCTGCCCTCTATTTTGGGGATCTGCATCTGGTTGCTAAGACAAACGAAAAGTGAAAGAGAGAACTGGCAATGTGGTCGGAGTCCTGTGGGAAATACACATCAATTGCAAGGCGTCGAGTCAATTCTAAGTAGTCTCGCTTCGAGTTTTTCATCCTGATTATTCCCCCTCTTGAGAGAGTAGTGGTAGAAATACTGAAAAGTATTTCTGTCTAGCAGGGAGCACTCAAGATCATTTTTACTCATTTCTAAGAGCCAAGGAAAATATACAGTATGCAAGATTAAAAGGGTGTGTGTTCGTTTCTTCACTCAATTCCGGTCCGTCACAGCTGGTGCTGAAGTTTGTCTTTGTCCCAGTGTCTGGAATCCTGCTGTGAGATCTCAGGCTCTGGCCTTCAGATCCCCCAAAGCTTTGCTCTGGGACTGTGTTTTTCTCTCTGCCTCAGCCAGATAAAGACTTCGCCATTTTCCAGTAGAAAGTTGGACCTCTCTCATTGATAGAGCAGCCTGCGGTCCACTTTATGAGGGTTCTGCACTAACCTTGACACAGACGTCTCAGATTTCAGTGTGTCAGATCAAAGGGCAGAGAGGTCATGTCCTCCAGCTCAACTTTTTAATGTGATCTGGACGCTCAAAGCTAGACAGTAATGTAGCATTTTGTTAAATGAACACAGGTCATGTGCAAAATAACAAAAAATAATTTTTGAAAAACTGCAAACCACATTGACCTCAATTAGGATTATACAGAAATGAGATTATTGTAAAATCCTTTAGTGTTGTTTGTTAGATGAGTTTATAAAAGTAAAAAAACAATTCACTGACTTTTTGTCTCCTGCTTGTGTGTTAGTGAGTAGATGACATGGCGGGACTCCCTGGCAGGCTGTGTCTCTCAGTCACTCTTCAGGTGACTTAGAGTGAAGTTGTATGAAGAAAAGAAAAATGCCAGGTAGTTAAGAAGCAAGTTCTCCTTCACGGGGCTGTGTAGAAAGTAAGGTAATAAAGTTAACATAATCAGAGCGATTCCGCAGACTGCACACTCTGAAAAGTCCTGGAAAGTCTAACAGGCGGTACAAGAATGGCACCTTCCAGACAAAGAAAAGTCCCCATTCAGAGGCAAGAATTCATCAAGTCATGACAACGGCACCTTGTGTTCAAAGAAACACGATTATTTTGTTCACACAGTCCCCCAAGGTAAGGAGAATCTTATTCAGTGAATGACCACTGTTGAGAAGATTAAAGTACTTTGTCTTGGGGCCCCTGGGGGGCTCAGCTGGGTAAGCGTCCGGCTTTGGCTCAGGTCATGATCTCACGATTCGTGGGTTCGAGTCCCGCATCAGGCTCTGTGCTGACAGCTAGCTCAGAGCCTGGAGCCTGCTTCAGATTCTGTGTCTCCCTCTCTCTCTGATCCTCCCCTCCTCACACTGTCTCTCTCTGTCTCTCAAAAATAAATAAAAGACATAAAAAATTTTTTGAAAAAAAAAAGTACTTTGTCTGAGTTCCATTTTTCTCCTCCTGTTAATTATCCTTTCAGGTTTCAGATAAATATCCCTTCTTCTTTAATTATCATTTCATATTTCAGCTAAATATCCTTTCTCCAGTGAGGTCTTCTCTGACACTTGATAACCTGCCCCCACATTTTTTCTTATACAAAATGTACATTTGTTTTTCATTATATATTAAATGCTGGGTCTAGTTATCTACTACTTGTCTCCTCCATTGACCCGCAAATTACATGAGAGCATGGGAATTGATACACATTGGTTGATTGTAAGAAATGATGAGTGAGGGGCGCCTGGGTGGCTCAGTCAACTAAGCCTTCGACTCGGGTCGTGATCTCACATGTCATCATCAGGTCATGACTCAGGGCATGATCTCACTGACAGTGTGAAGCGTGCTTGGGATTCTCTGTCTCTCTCTCTGCTCCTCTCCGACTCATGCTTTCTCTCTCTCAAAATAGATAAATGACCTTTTAAAAAAAAAAAAGAAATGATGAATGAATATGTGGTGAGTAAATGCTTTTCTTATGATTTGAAAAAATAATCACTCTCATATTCTCTGTACAGATTCTTTTTCCCCAGTCTTCATGCAGGTGACCTTACGAGTGTGTTGGGAACTCTCAGAAAAATTCTTAGTAGAAGTAACCCCCCTAACCATTGCCACTATGTCCCTGCATAGTCCAGTATTCATTATACTATCCTGGACTATAGACCTTTAATTCCCACTCTGCCAATAATGCTACGTCCTTGGGTTCTAACAGCCTCTCCAGGTCTTTGTGATCTTATCTACAACTCTGTGGTCAATAATTTTGCCAAAAAAACCATAACTTAACTAAATAACTTAGATCAATAATTTGTACAGTCATTTTTCTTTATAAATTTTTATGTCTTTTATTTATTTTTGAGAGTTGGAGAGAGACAGCATGAGCAGGGGAGGGTCAGAGAGCGAGGGAGACACAGAATCTGAAGCAGGCTCCAGGCTCTGAGCTGTCAGCACAGAGTCTGACGCGGGACTCGAACCCACCAACTGTGAGATCATGACCGGAGCTGAAGCTGGACGCTTAACTGACTGAGTCACCCAGGCGCTCCTGTACAGTCATTTTTCTAGGTCTAACTTCCCCACCTTTCTGTGTCCCTAACATCCATTCTGTGAATGGATGGGTTTCCTGCCAGGATTCAGCTATGAACTTCCTAAAAGTGTCCTATATACTTAACTCTTGTAATGTGAATTCTGTCCCCCTTATGATGTTATAATCCGTTTCAGAGAAACTCTACACAATTGTATTGATCTTTAATTGGCAGGAATTCCTAATGATCAAGCTTTAGAGTTTTGGGCCAAGACCCCTGACATTCCACATCAAGTAATTCATAGTCAACTAAAGATTAAAAAGGAAAGAAAAAAGAAAGATAAGAAAGAAAAGCATAAGAGGGGCTACTTTTGAAGGAATTCTGCATTGCAGTGGATAATATTTACAATGCAAATTTTTTCATAGAAATAATGCTTAATTCATTAATTTGAAAGCTTTGAGCTTTTTAGAGTTAAAAAATCCTACCCCACATGTAGTATTTATTATGTATTATCTCTATAAACTACATATTATACTCTACTGATTTATTTTATTTTTCTTCCTATGCTTACTCGCTGAATTGCAATTTCCACACCTCCCATAAATAGCAAGAACTTGGGGAGTAATCAATAATTACTTTTAATAATAATTTTGTAGTTGTTTATGAAATTATTATTTAAAAGTTTGCATTTAATGCTATTTTCTACACATAACCAGTACACTGAAAGTTGATTGGTTTGGAGATGATAAGGGCGTGGTCAGCCAAACTTTTCATTATTTTTCCATGTCCATTTTTTCTAATATTTCCCTTCCTTTGTTATTGCTCACTTATCTTAATCTAACATTAAAGAGACTTCCATGTATGTGAATTAGTGCCGCTACTGTGGAATGCAGTAGCGTGGTTCCTCCAAAAAAAATAAAAAATAAAAATACCATACGACCCAGTGATCCATCCCACTTCTGGGTATATACTCAAAGGAAACTAAAGCAGTCTGTCTAAAAGATATCTGCACGCTCGCGTTTACCACAGCGTTAGTCACCATAGCCGAGATATGGAAGCAATCTAAATGTCCATCAACATATGAGTGAATAAAAATGGAAATATTGTTCAGACTTGAGAAAGTAGAAAATCCTGCCATTTGGGACAACATGGATGGATTTTGAGGGCCTTATGCTAAATGAAATAAGTTAGAGAAAGACAAATACTATGTGATTTCACCTACATGTGTAGTCAGAAAAAGCTGAACTCCTATAAAAAGTAAAATGGTGGTGACCGGGGTCTGGAGTGGGGGGTGGGGGCATTGGGGAAGTGTTGACCTAAAGGTACAAACTTCCTGCTGTAAGATGAGTAAGTTCTGGGGAATCTAACGTTCAGCATTGTGATTCTAGGTAACAGCACTACATTATATACTTGAAAATTGCTAATAAGGTAGTTCTTAAATGTCTCACCACAAAAAAGAGGTCCTGCAACTAAGGTGTGAGCTAAGGCGAAGGTGGAAATCCTGTTGCGGTCCAGAAGGACAACCTGTGAAGGACATGCAGGGATGCACAGTTGTAAATCCGTTGAGAAGTTGTAACTCTCCAAAATCTTAACATCCGACGTTACCCCGGAAGCTGGGCATGAGCGACAGGGGGACGGACCGTAGACGTCCCGATGGACAGCCCCAGACCAGGACCGCCCCAGGACCACCCCCCATTCCCATCCAACAGCGGGTCTGTGTCAATATCCTGGCCCAGAAACAGTTAAGTTTGCTATGCTTGTTGCACTTGTGCAGACCTGACCTAGGTCCCCAGAATAGAAATAATGTTGCGATTTCCTACCCCAGGCAGGTATTTTAAATCCGTTTTAGGAAAGGATTTGCGTTGTTGGCTAATTATTATATAATCCGAACTGTCACTCAAACGTTGCAACCCTGGGACCCACAAATGAAAACTGATAGAAGCCCATACCTTGGAGTTTCTGGGACCTTCCTCTCTGTCTCCTCACTTGGACTGCTTCTGCCTCCAAGTGTCCTTTTAATAACATCCTGCTCAGCCATGCTTTCGTTTTCCTGTACTGGAATCCTTTACTGTGGCAGTGGAAAGAACCAGGGCTTCATTCCTTTTCCATCTAACTCTCCCGAACGCTAAGAGCCTACTGTTGGCGTTACTGATAACATTAACAGTTGAATAATACATTTTGTATGTTTTATGTCTTATATACTGTATTCTTAAATTAGAGAAAATAGAATGTTATAAAGAAAATCATAAGAAAGAAAAAATAAATTTGTGGTACTATCCTACATTGAAAAATATCCACTTATAACAGGATTCATGCCGTTCAAACCTATGTTGTTCAAGAGTTGCATTTATAGGCAATTGATACATTGTTCACAAACTTACACAATGCTATGTGTCCATTAGATCTTGATTCAAAAATTATGCTAAATGAAAAAAGCCAGGCATGAAAGGCCAAGTATTGTAAGATTCTATTTATATGAAATCTCCAGAAGAGTCAAATCTATAGAGATGAAAAGGAGATTAATTGTTAGCAAGGGCTGGAGGGCGGCTGGAATGGGGACCGGCTGGCAACAGGCCCCTGGTCTCCTTGTGGGCGATGAAAATGTTTTGGAAGGAAACAGTGGTGGTGGTTACACAACAATGCATGGTGAATTTTAGGCTTAGGAATTTATCAATTTTAAAAAAGAAGAATTAAAGGGGCACCTGGGTGGCTTAGTCGGTTCAGCATCCAACTTCAGCTCAGGTCATGATCTCACAGTTCGTGAGTTCAAGACCCACAATGGGCTCTGTGCTGACAGCTCAGTGCCTGGAGCCTGCTTGGGATTCTGTCTCCCTCTCTCTTTACTCCTCTTTTGCTTGCATTCTGTCTGTCTGTCTGTCTGTCTGTCTCTCTCTCTCTCTCAAAAATAAACACACATAATTTTTTTTAAAAAAAGGAAGAATTAAAATGCAAATGCCAAATGGGAAAACACTTAAAATATATTTTGCATACATACTTAAAATGGTTAAATGATACTCTAGACTAAAATAAAAATTTACTGAAGTCAGTGTAAAATTAAAGTTGCTGGATAAAAATGAGTATAAAATAGAAAAAAAGTAAAAAAATAAATACAATGTGATAAGCATATAGAAATTTTCAAACTCATTAATGATTCAAAAATATAAATGTGAAAATAATCAGGTATCCTGATTTTATATCACAGATTCTTTGAAAATGTTAATTCTGAGTGGACAAATGATAAAGCAGAACTTCTTGATGTTGCTAATGGAAACTTCTTGGTTACAATGGGGCAATAGCTATCAAACTTTTTATTGAGATAAAATCGACATACAATTCTATGTTAATGTCAAGTGTACAACATAATGATTCAGTATTTGTATATATTGCAAAATGATCAACACAATAAGTCTAGTTAACATCTACATATCCCCACACATACAAACTTTTTCTTGTGATGAGAACTTTCAGATGTACTCTCTTAGCAACTTTCTTTTTTTTTAATTTTTTTAATGTTTATTTATTTTTTTAATGTTTTTTATTTATTTTTGATACAGAGAGAGACAGAGTCAGAGAGAGAGGGAGGCACAGAACCAGAAGCAGGCTCCAGGCTCTGAGCTAGCCATCAGCACAGAGCCCGATGTGGGGCTCGAACCCACGAACGTGAGATCTGACCTGAGCCGAAGTCGGACGCTTAACCGACTGAGCCACCCAGGCGCCCCTCTTAGCAACTTTCAAATATGCAATATAGGAGTGCCGGGGAGGTTCAGTCAGTTAAGCATTCAATTCTTGGTTTTGGCTCAGATCATGATCTCATGGTTCCTGAGATCAAGCCCCACATGGGGCTCTGTGCGGGCAGCATGGAGCCTGCTTGGGATTCTCTCTCAGCCCTTCCCCCACTCACATGTGTGTGCTTTCTCTCTCAAAATAAATAAATAAACTTAAAAAAACAAATATGCAATACGATATTATTAACTATAGTCACCAGTTACATTACATTCCCAGGACTTATTTATTTTATAACTGGAAGTTTGTATTTTTTGACCCCTTTCAGCCATTTCACTCACCCCCTCACACTCTGCCTCTAACAACCATCTATCTGTTCTCTGTTGCAACGGGCTCAAAGTTTTGTTTTTTGTTTGTTTTTAGAGTCCACATATAAGTGAAATCATACAGCATTTTTCTTTCTCTCTTTCACTTATTTCACTTATAATGCTCTCAAGGTACATCTGTATTATAGCAATGGCAAGATTTGATTCTTTTTTATTGTTGAATAATATTCCGTATATACATATACACAATGTTTTCTTTGCCCATTTCCTCATTGATGGCCATTCAGGTTGCTTCCGTATCTGGGCTACGTACCGTGAACATGAAGGTGTAGGCATCTTTCAACTTAGAGCCTTCCTTTCTTTCACATATATACCCAGGAGGGGGGTCGCAGGATTGTGTGGCAGTTCCATTTTGAATTTTCGGAGGAGCTCTCATACTGCTCACCATCATGGCTGCACCAATTTCTCTCTTGTCTATTTGATAACAGTCCTCTCACAGGTGTGAGGTGGTATCTCATTTGATTTGCATTTGCCTGATGATTAGTGATGTTGAGATCTGTATGTTTTCTTCAGAAAAATGTCTATTGAATTTTAAAAATGATTATATCCAAAAGTTCCCTTTCTAGAAATTAACTGAGGAAATAATTAGCGACATATGCCTTCATAATATAAGAATATGTATCACAGTATTAGTTAATAGCCTCATACGATGAACGACATAAATTTCCAAGTATAGAAAATACTAAATTACAACACTCATATACAATGGCATGCTCTTTGGTCATTTTAAATAACGTGTTTCAGGAATAGTTACTGACATTGGAAAAGGCAAAATATATCATCCAAATAAAAAGTAGGGTACAGGGGTGCCTAGGTGGCTCATGATCTCACAGCTTGTGAGTTCGAGCCCTGCACTGAGCTCTGTGCTGACCCTTCAAAGCCTGGAGCCTGCTTCAGATTCTGTGTCTCCCTCTCTCTGCCCCTATCCTGGTCATGCTCTGTGTGTGTGGCTCTCTCTCTCAAAAATAAATAAACATTAGAAAAATTTAGAAAAAGAAAGTATTAAAATAAAAAGGTGGGGCACAAAAATTACAGAGAATAAACCAAGAGTGGAGGGTTTGTAGATGCCTAAGAAATGACTGGAAGAAAATACATGTCCGTGACCGTTAACCGTAGGTGGGATTATGCGTTACATTTTTTTATAGACTTCTACAAATCTCCTTCTGACGCATAGATACTGATTTACTTACAGATCTACTAAAAATCTCTGAATTCCTTTTCTTCCTAGGCTGCGTGCCAGGAAGTCCCGGGAAACCCTTACATAATGTGACTCTGAACTGGAGACACCTGTGCTCCGACCCCACCATTGGACCAGCTTCACTCCATCCCTCAGACTTTGCCTTTTGTTGACCAAGCTGCCCTCCGGGCTAACCTTGTCCCTGTCCGTTTTAGGCATTTCTAAGGCTGACGCATGGGCCGCAGGACGGGCATCAGCCTAACTCAGCCTCTACCAAATGTACTCCGATCGTTATGCCAAGGTGCTAGTGCATGAGGTGCTGGTTAGCACTGCAGCAAGTTGACTGCAGTCTCTTATTCTTGAAGAAAAAAGGAAGACATTGTATGAAAGGGTTGTTTTATTATAACCATTGGCTTTTCTACTCATGTGTGTATATATTATGTTCCCAAATTTTTCTTTTCTTATTTTTTTAAGTTTATTTAATTTTGAGAGAGGGCATGCATGCATGAGCACAAGCAGGGGAATGACAGAGAAGGAGAGAGAGAATTCCAAGCAGCCCCCTCGGTCCGGAGCCTGACCCATGAACTGTGATATCTTAGCCTGAGCCAAAATCAAGGGTCAGTCGCTTAGCCAACTGAGCCACCCACATACCGATATCCCCAGCTTTTAAAATGGGTCTCTGCCATTAACTCTGTAAGTGTGTCGATGGGATGTCCAAAATTATCTATATGAGTTCTAGGGCAAAGACGACTTATGCTAACATCAACTGCAATGCTTGGAAGAGTTAAAGAGGTTGTCTTCCAAAATGTCCCCATAAACTATGACGTTGCAATTAAGTGAAATAAATTGAGCTCATATTCCTAATCTAATATTGGGTACATTGTGTTCTTGCTAGTGTGAAAAACCTTTCCTGCTGTGATTATTGTTTGCTTTATTCAGCTAGTAAATGTCAGAGATCTTTGCGTCAGGCCTAAGGGCCATGTTTTTCCCTCAAGTGCATCCGGCCTTTGGTTTGAGTATACACCTACACAGTTGCTTAAAAAACAAGTCTGAGTGATAATTCTGTAAAACTAAAAGAGGCAGATCAGACCGAAAGCCTACCTGCTTGTTAAATCCATCATCCACATAAATTCTACCATCCCTAGTAAAAGGGAGTAAACCGAGTTCGGAGTAATCTGACTTCGGCTTCCTCCCAGGCCTCCGCCCCCACATCCCAGTGTCCTTCATTAGCCTTTGGACCCTCCCATGGGATCCCCTCACTCAGAAGTTCATCCTGATGCCCACCATGTGCTGGCTTGTGTCACTTTGTCACATGTCCAATCACTTGGTGCCCTGGGTGGATCAGGCTTTGAATCATGGGGGCCTTACTTTAAAAGAATAATTGAATTCATATAAAATTAGGTACAAGAACAAATACTTATTTAGAATGAGAAAAAACCCTCAAATATCACAAACATAACAAAATCCAGAAAAATAGCATTACAATTTTACTAATTAACTATCTGTATTCTGCTGAAATACTTTCTGCCTACATTTTTTTTTACTGCAGTCTCTTCATTATTCTTATCATTGTGTTCTCTAAAGAAGAATAGATAATGCAATCCTTCCACTAACACATTTGATCAAAGTTTATTTTTATGTTGGTAGTTGGGATGCATAAAATAGGAAACATCGCTTAAGTTCATGCATGAAACATGAAACATCACAAGCAGCTATAGTCTGGCTATGGATTTATACTCTCAAACACAAAAATTCTGATTAATTTGGTTTCCTGTATTTCAGAAAAAAATAAATTCATGATACATTTGTATCAATTGTTCTTTGAGTATAATTTTACAATCTGATTATTGAAAGAATTTTCCAGAGAGTAGTTTCCAGGTTCTTAAATTTCCAACTTTTAGTGCTGGACACTGTAAGATGACATCTCCCTCATTTGTGGCCATTAGCATGCCATGAGTCACCCGTTGGGCAGTAAGAATATTGCTGGAATATTCCATCCTGTTTTAGTTTCCTATGGTTGCTGTAATAAATTATCACAAACTTGGTGCTTACAGGGGTAAACATTTGCTGTCCTATAGTCTGGAGTTCAGAAATCTGAAATCAGTATTAATGAGCCCAAATCAATGGGTCAGCAAGGTCGCACCCCCTCTGGAGGTTCTAGGAGAGAGTCCATTTCTTGCCCTGCGTTCTGTCTTTTCAACTCATCGTTCGTGACCTCTTCTTCCATTTTCAAGGCCAGTCGCACAGTATCTTGTATCAGCGGTGATATTTCCTTCTCTCTTCTCACATCTCTTTGAGATTGCATTTAAGGCCCACCTGGGTAACCAGGATAATCTCCCCATGTCAAGATTCTTTTTTTAAAAGTTTATCTATCAAGAGAGAGGTGGGGGGGGGTGGGAGGGACAGAGAAAAAAGGAGAGAGAAAATCCAAGCAGGCTCAGTGCTGTCAGTGCACAGCCCAGTGCAGGACTCGATCCCACAGCCTGTGAGATCATGACCTGAGCTGAAACCGAAAGTAGGTTGCTTAACCAACTGAGCCACCCAGGCGCCCCTCCCCATCTCTGTCTGACCAGGTAAGGTCACGTTTACGGGTCCCGGGAATTAGGACCCACGTATCTTTGGGCACCATTATTTATCCTACCACACACTCCTTCCTTGAGAGTCTCATAAATGCCTTGAGTTTACGTGGAAATAACTACAAACCACATAAAAAGCTCTCACTAAATCCAACTGAACATAGTCCCTCCTTACATTTTTCTTTGCCGGACCCTCAAAATGGCCTGCAATTACTTCAGTACTATCAGGCCAAAGGGGAAATATGACAAAAGTCAGACTATAAGAGACAGCTATCTTCATCAACTGTAATTAAAATATCTAAGTTTTGCAAATTGAACCAATAAAACCAAAACAATCCTATTAACACCATATTAGAACCCTTCCCAGCACTTTGTAACTTTGATTTTATTAGACTCCAGGTAACTAACCGCGTCTCTGTTGGGTCCATGCCTCAATCATTACATTTAATGCTTTACGCTCTCATTGTCTCTTTCCTGGTTCATCTGCACCAAACCCTCTTTATGTCCCTGCAGTTTGGGACATCGTTAATGTATGCCTGGTACATGTTCAAAACTACTTAGTAAACCAGTAAACCAAACGAATGGAGACAGCAGCACTTTGGATTTGAACCTGAATGGGAAGCCCAGATCTGCTAGAGGACTTTGGAAAAGTTACTTGCACTTCTGAGCTGCCTTTTTCATCTCTAGCATTGTTTAAAACATGCTACTAGATACTACGACTACAGGATTAAAATGAGATCACACATAAAAAGAAAGTTTCTTACACCCACACCCACACACACACACACACACACACACACACACAGTGCTCACATCAAGTGCCACAGCTCTGTAAAACCATTTCTTAACTTGTTGGGAGATGATTTGAATTGTCTCACATATATAGAAGGTTGGAGCATCAAAGAACTGTTGAACCTTCAACATCCCTTGTGTCTCGGTTTACGTTTTCTATAAAGTAGGAATGCTAGTGCATGACCACCTGAACACTTTATGTGAAGATACATTTGGACGATCTCATGAATGGCTTAGTTTAGCATGCACTTGGGATTCACACACATTAGATAATGATCACGGAAGTAAAAACATGCAACCAGCGGAAGGGTAAAGTGCAGAGTAGACGCCGGTGTTCCTCTGGCCTGGAGTTCGCTCTGCCTGTCGAGCCATTTAAGGTGTACAAATAAAAAGAGCTGCTCAGAGAAGGTGAAGAAAGAATTCCCTCCCTGCTTTTGCATAAAGTATAAGAAGAGGGACAGGGGGCGGGGGGCTGCCTGGGTGGCTCACGTGGGTGGGCATCTGACTTCATTTCAGGTCATGACCTCACAGTTTTGGAGTTCCAGCCTAGCATCTGTGCTGAGAGCAGAGAGCCTGGTTTGGTTCCTCTGCCCCCCTCTCTCCCTGCTCCTCTCCAACTTGCACTCTCTCTCTCTCTCTCTCAAAAATAAACATTTAAAAAACGGGCCAGGGAATATTACTATCAGAGGAAAATAACATGGAGGTAGGAGGGCCCTACATGGAAACAGGAAGTACCACGTGGTTTTCCCCTACCCTCCAATGTCAGCTTCTTCTGTTTTGTGTTTTTATTTTTGAGAGAGAGAGAGACACAGAGTTAGCGGGGGAGGGGCAGAGAGAGAGGGAGATACCGATCTGAAGCAGGTTCCAGGCTCTGAGCTGTCAGCACAGAGCCCGACATGGGGCCTGAACCCATAAACCGTGAGATTATGACCCGAGCCAAATTCAAACACTTAACAGACTGAGCCCCCCAGGCGCCCCTCCAAAGTCACCTTCCTAGGGAGACCCTCCCTACCTGACTCTTCCCTATATCTCAGCCCCGCACACCTGTTCATGAGTCTTCCTACTGTGCTTGTATTTGTACTTAGCATTTCTCACTTTCTTACATGCGAGGTACTTTATTCATGATTTTCATTTCTTTCTTCCTCTGCTAGACTCCCCCAAAACAGGAATTATTCATAGACTTTTGTGTGTTTTTTTTTCTTCCTCATGAAGTACCCTCAGTTTCTAGAAAAACTGCCAGGCACATACTGGGAATGTGATAAATATTTGTTGAATCGATGAATACATTTTCCCTTCTAAAAGATACATGTTCTTTTTTGATATATAGCTATTTTGGGGGGCAAAAACTGTAGGAATTTTGTAGGCTCCCAGTTATAAACATAACGGATTAAAGCATTATAAATTATATATGAGACAACTGAGGCTGGTCTCATTTTAATAAGTTAATTAATCAGTTAGCAAGCCTTGACTGGATCCAATTTAGAATAATCACTGTGCCAAGAGCCTTATAACGGTGTACAGAAGAATTTATAGACAAACTACTCATAATCTAGTCAAGGACACAAAAGCAACAAATTTTGGATGATGAGTGCCCATTGCCGACTATTATGTAATTGTCTGGCTCAGACAAAGTGTATTGACTGAATTCAGAGTACAAGGCAATAATTAAGGACAAGAGTGGTGGGTAAGTCTCCAAGGAGGGTGTAAGAAATCTAGAAGATAGGCTGTAAAACTGTCTATATATAGCAATCTTGTCATCTTTAGGATCAATTTCCGTGTTGAAATGGAGACATCTTCATTACCCTGACCTCAACATTCCTCTACCTTAATAATTTCATGCCTTTCACTTCATATTTATTCCCACTCCCTTAGCTCATATTTCTTTTTTATTAAAATATAATCGACATGTAATGTTAAATCAATTTCAGGTGTACCCCATAGCGATTCAACCATTCTATATGCTCCATGTTCACATGGTAGGTCTAGTCACCGTCTCTCCCTGTACAACATTATTACAATATTATTGGCTCTACTCACTATGCTGCACTTTTCATCTGTGACTCATTTATTTTCTAACTGGAAGTTTGCACTTCTTAATCCCCTTTACCCATTTTGCTCATAGGTTTCTGCAAAAGAAAATTACACAAACTAAGCCTGAAACAAAAACATGTGTTGGCATGTTTGTAGCTTGTGCAAATCCGGAAAGGCAGGACTGAGCACAAAGGGGAAGCAGGAAGAGATGATGACAGACTCAAAGAGGTAGGACTCGGCCCTGGGACTCCTCGGTATCAAGTGCGCCTGCTCGCTGACCTCATGGGATAAAGCCACATGAACTCCATCCCGTACGACTTGTAGCCAGAGAGGAGGGAGAAGAATTTCTGAACGCGCCTCCAGTTAGTCGGATGTTCACTCTGAGGAGTGCTCACGTCCCTAGACTCGCAGGTTGCACTGCGCAGGCGTGAAACAGGTCCCAGGACAGTCTACCCCTCACGGGAGAAGGATGGTGGGCAGGAGCGGAGATGAGTACAGTGTGGACCTGGGGCAGGCAGGGTGGTCAACCACTGCAGCAGAGGCTGGGTTGGAGCCAGTGGCGAAGATCTCATCACGGATCCTAAGTGCCTGGACCGACGGCTGAACAAAGCACTGTGCAAATAAAACCAAAAGGCCAGAGACAAAACCCCGCAGCTTCGCACGGCAAAACACCCCGGCAAGGCTCAGTCTCGGTAGACTCGAACCAGGCCCCGTCTTCCGCTCTTCTCTGGCTCTGTCCTTCTCTTTTGCTCATATCATCATAAGAGTAAAATCACTCTTTCAGAGCAATGCTGCTAAAAAGACCAAAAACTCTAATGAAAAAGTAAAATGAAGCAACACAGTTGGTTTGTGAATGCCTTTCACGGCAAAAGTCAAGGTTAGGGTCAGGAGACAGCGATTCTCTATCAAAACAGACTCCAGATGATCTCCAGGACTTTGACCTGCCTTCAGAGAAATTGTCACCATGATGTCACCATCTTCCTCATCACCGTCATCATCGACACAAGCCCCAGCAAAGCCCAGTTACAAGGAGGCCACCTCTTTAATGATGCAATGTTGCGTGGTCACAATAAGAAGGTAAAGGCATTGAAGATCGCAACTGTTCTGAAGACGTGAGGTAACAGTAATTTTCCTCACTGTGTTTACGAACGTCTGTGGAGATGTAAACACTAAACTAGACCATTAGGTGTTGCTTAGCTGCCTCGGATGAGATTGGATGCTGACATCACTCAGAACGTGGCCAGGGCTGCCCAGGCCACGTGTCCCTCAGACACTCTTTCTCTCTGCGCTGGACCACGATCTGGAAACTCACTCCCTCTGTTCAGCCCCCCCAGGTTCCTGGCTTTGAAGCTTCTCCGGCCCCACTGAGATGAGCATTTTTCCAGAACGAACCTTTAAAATGTACGCACGGGAAAACGAATACAGTGCTACACATGCAAGACACGGGCCTGTTTGTAGGGCACGTGCTACAGGCCAGCTAAGCGGGGACAACCCCGCCGGCGGGGACTCTGCCCCGAGTTTCTTTTCTTGTCTGGATTGTTTGTGTGAGATTCACCACCGTGCATACGTCAGGTATGAACTGCCTCCCAGCCTTTATATAAGAAATAGGATCGATCCAAACTGAAATGATTTCTTTTTCTTAGTGTTAGTTTACCGTGTGATTACATTATGGCGCTGTCAGCTTTTTTTCTGATTGACAAGACATAAACTGTCTCATGGAGGCTTAAAACCATAATTGCTGCTATATCGGATCACTTTATTAGCCTCAGATTAATAAAAAAAAAAAAAACAAGCCTCTAGGAACCTAGGAACCTCTAGCCTTTTGATTCACCGCCAATCATTCTATCACAGAAGAAAGCCAGTTTGAGTTTAAAGTACTGTAATCAGTACATCTAATCAGTGAACAGCCTTTGGAAGAAAGTTCCAGCCCAGCATTTGAAGGCAAGGCAGGGGCAGTCATTTGGGGACTAGGCTGATGGACAGAAAATTCATCTTTCTGGTTGTAGTTAGAGCAGCACAATAACTTGGAGGCACAGCTCCTTTGAGAAGTGATCTAAATCCAACTCTGGCTTAATGATACCTTTTCAGGGATGATGGGGGGGGGCAAAATTAGCTATCTATTATATAATTGGAGTCTCAATACAATTCTCTGTGGTTGGGAAGTTCTCAATTTCTATGGTACAGACAAGGAAACGTGAGACAGAAAACAGCTGCGTTTACGTTAGGCTAGTAACTGTGTGGACTAGATTTTAGGTCCCTTTTGAACAGTGCTTTTTCAACGCTCTTTAATTCAGCACTCTTCCCCTACATCAACTTTCACTATCTGATTAGAGACATGCTCAGTACAGTGAGGGGATGGCCCAGTGTGGCATGTCCTTGTGCTGGCTCATGAGGACGAAATGAAGGGGAAGGCTAGGGAACGGAGCCATTTACTTGCTCAAAAATGATCCCCAACATTTATTTACTGAGACGTTACTATGAGTGAACATGTCCTGGAGTGCCTATTTGAATCAGAAGAGAGAGACCTTCTGCTTCTAAAGAACTTGTCATTTAGTCCAGTAAAAAGAGTACATCAAACACGATCACTAACCGAATGAATTTTGTGTTTTTAAAACACCTTCGTATCACTTCGTCACAGATATCCTGGCAAATGGTTTATATCAAACTTTGATCATTGTTTTAATTGATGGCCAGCCTCCCAGGATTAACTTTGAGGATCTCTAAGGCCCTCGAGGTTGGCCACCGCTCCTCAAAATGGAATAACTGCCCTTCTTGTTTGTACTCGCTTGCATAAATGGGTTCCTAAAATATGGCTACCAAACCCCTTGACGTCTCCCCACATCTGACCCCTCAACGACTAGTGCCCCTCACTGACAAAATGCAACAGAAGCTACAAGGCAAGGCTCGCACGTGACATAGCTCAGACAGCAGAGCAGGGATGTAACTCTTGCGGAGCAGAGAAGGGTGAAGAATGGCGGTCAGTAAATACAGGAGGGCCAGACAGGGGACATTCAGGACAGTCCACTACTTTGTCCCTCAGGGGCCACTCTTGTCTTTGGGATGACAAGAGATCTTTTTTTAAATTTTTTAAATGTTTTTTATTTATTTTTGAGAGACAGAGAGAGACAGTGCAAGGAGGGGAGGGTTAGAGAGAGAGGGAGATATAGAATCCAAAGCAGGCTCCAGGCTCTGAGCTAGTTGTCAGCACAGAGTCTGATGCGGGGCTCAAACCCACGAACCATGAGATTATGGCCTGAGCCAAAGCCCGATGCTTAACCGACTGAGCCATTCAGGTGCCCCAACTAGATGTCTTTATACGGATGAAAATAGTGTCTTCACACAAATCTCCATATCATTGGAAGTACTATTGCGAGATGTCAATTCAGTCATAATCCCTTCTAAAACCTAAAATGTTGACGTCACTGATGATATTCATTATAGTAAGTGAGGAGAAGGAAGAAAACCATTCATTTACATAAGATGTCACTGCTCTAGCTCCTGATTTTGTAAGTTGGTCAGGAGATCTGAGTTCACCATCATAACGGTGATTTTCTCTAACTCATCTTCTTGTTACTCTCCGCCAACATCTTAGCTGGAAAGGGTCCTTCAGTTAGTAAAGTGAGCCAAACACTTGTTCATGTGGCTCTGAGTTCTTGGAGAGACTGTCTTTATAAAGTGACCACAATTTTCATTGAATACAATTATTTCCCAAGGCACTGACCAAAAAGCATCCCTGAGGACCCTGTGGATTCCTTATGTGAAGAGCCTTTCCCTGTTCTGCATCAGCAACCCAGTTTCCTCACTAGGTAACCGGGGTTGAAATGTCTGGATGTGGGTGCATAGTAAGAACTCCAAAGAGCCAGGAAGCATTACTGGCCTCCAATGCAACAGGAGCAGGATTGTGAATTCTGGTGGGAGGAGATATTTGGACCTTCAAACATGCTTGGTCCAAAATGGTGGAGAAGGAAAACAAAATTTTCTGATATGAGCTATTAAGTTGAATAATGATAGAGGCCAGTCTCGTCTCCTCTTCTCCTTGGTTCCAGAGCTGAATATTCTGGATGTAGGAGGAGTGATACTCTGATGTAAGGCACATGCCACATCCTGTAACCAGTGTCCCAGCGTCCCAAACAGTGTCATTTCCTAGATGACAAAATAACTGAACCTTCTTCTACAGGTCATTTCGCCATTATATCAAGTCAGCTGCTGCTGGATGATATGACATTTGGGTAAGATGTTAATTCTGTGGGCATGAGCTCATTTGCAAAAAAAAAAAAAATAATAATTGATCAGAGGAAACTTTGACTGAGGTATCATGTTGATGAGGAAGGCCTTCTGTAAGTTCCCAAATCGTGCCAGAGGCAAAGAAGGTAAGCTCCAATCTGAGATACACATGTAATCAACCCGCAGCCAGGTTCCTCAGGGAGACGGGATCATGCTGAAGGCTGTATTGTCTCTGCCGTTTGCAGGTTGGCCCTCAGGAGTGGCAGTGGTCAGATTAACACCACTGAGGGGTAATCTGTGCTGAGTTGTGGACAGATTCTTGGACTCCATCCCTCTATCGAGGGGCCCAGGAAGCAAACACCAGGGCGGGGGGAAAAAGGCTAGCCGAGGTCACAGGATGCTCACTTTGCTCCTCCTCGCTGTTGCGGCCACCTCCACCGCACGTGCCTGGGAGGTGGCCGTACTCAACTCTCCTCACCTCCCGAAACCCTCCCAGGAGACCTGGCCATACACGCTCTCCTCAGATGTCCTTCTTCGTCTCAGGTCCTTTGTGTAACTGGACAACTCTTTAGTCACGTCCACAAATCGCTGTGGGTCCATCCCTCAGACCATCTCTTTCATAGAGCGCCCAACCATACATACTGCTCACAGCTCTCTCTCCCCAGCAGGACAGGACCCTCTCATGACCGCCTTTCAAAGCCACACTGGAATGGGGCTCGAGAAAGATCGAGATCCCCTCCAGCTGCGATCATATAGGTTATAGATTTATCTATTCTTGGGTTAGTAGCTCGTGAAGGAGCATAGCGGTCGGCAGGGGGATGGGAGATAGGGCGGCTCATGTGCTTGGGGCTTCTGCCAGGTCGTCATCTTGGGCGACCATTTCACCTCCCACAATCTATAACTAGGCCTGTATTCTTTTCTGTTACTTGGTCATAGAGAGCTTTTCTCGAGACACTAAGTGTAGATTGAGGGAGACATTGTGAAGCAGCAGGAGAAGGCCAATGAGGGTGGGGGGGTGCTGTGACCTTCATTAAGGATGCAGTCAATCTATGTCCAAGCAGGAAGGGAGCTGGAAGGTAAAAACTCAGAGCTCTCTTCTAGCACCTCCAATCTGTCACTGCAGCACTTGGCTAACCCAGCTAGAAGCCAAAAAGCAAATATCAGGTTACTGCCAGGGCTATAAAACATATACAGAAGGATGGAGAATCGATCTGCAGGGAGCAACGAAGAATATCCAGAAGGCAGAGGTACGTATATATCAGATTTCCTCTTCTGCTTCTTCCTTTCTTCCCCTCTTTCTCCTCTGTGTCTTTTTCTCTGTCGTCTGTGTCTGTCTCTCTCACATGTACGAACACACCACACCCAGAGGCACGTTCGTGCCTGCATGAACAGTAAAAGCATCTTGTTAATTTACAAGATAAAGGTCATGTGTTGCCTTCTGTGATGGCAAATGGGCTTTTGAGGATCATTAACGATGCCCTCAAACACGGCCCTTCTGAAAAGTATGTGGACCTTCTGTTTGTCTAAAAAGGAAACTTGCTTTTTTAAACCCTGGCACCAGAGTCTAAAATGCAGTGTCTCAGCCTTGTGCTTTTGAGATACCCATGGGGAACGTTTATTTTTAGGTGGCACTCATTTCTTTGACAGCCTGTCTCAGGGGCAACCGTTATCGGCACCAGTATATTTTACAATTCTGGAGCCATTTACATTTGTTTCAGAGTCTTTTAATTGGATAATAAATAATTTTGAGGTCCTGAGCTCAGGGCTGAGTTGATTCCGGGGATGATTGATTTTCTGCAAAGCTAATCAAAGAAAGTTTGAAAATCTCTTCTAGGTTAATTACAGAATGATTTCAGGAGCTGGTTTAAAAGAGTATAATTAAACAGTGGTGAATGAGTTGAAGTTTTGAAGAGATTGCCAATAAACCTTAGGGGCGCCTGAGTGGCTCAGTTGGTTAAGCGTCTGGCTTCGGCTCAGGTCATGATCTCACGGTTTGTGGGTTCGAGCCCTGCACTGGGCTCTGTGCTGACAGCTAGCTCAGAGCCTGGAGCCTGTCTTCAGATTCTGTGTCTCCCTTTCTCTCTGCCCTTCTCCTGCTCACACATTCTTTCTCTCTCTTTCTCTCTCAAAAATCAATAAACATTAAAAAAATTTTTTAAGATAAACCTTTACCTTTTAGGTCAATATTTTAATCATCATTCATAGAAAACATATGTAAATGAAGTGGATGCAAACTTGCTGGGCAAAACATGTTCTTTTATTTTATTTTTTGGCAAAGCCCAGAGGTGCTAATCAAATACTGTCCAGAGACGAAGTTTATAAATATATTCAAACGAACAAATACTGGGAAATCAAAAATTATGTCTCTTGATACTGTTTACAAAATCAAGGGCATTCAAGGCATTACAGAAATAAGCTTAGATGTACGAAGTGTTGCAACGGACGAAGCGTTGTTCCGCACACACAGAGGTGCCCTCCGGTGGGTGCTGAGAGCGGCACCCAGCCACTCCCGTCCAACCTCCCCCCCTCCCCGGGCTCAGTCCTGACCAGCATCTAGTGGCTTGAGACCGCACTCCTGGGCCCACCCAGCCCCCTTCGCAGCTCCTGTCTGGAAAAACTCAGCGCTGCCAGAGGAGTTTCTGGTTTGTTCTTGCCAGCGCTTGAGGATAGGCCCTCTCCTCCCTTAATGAGAGCACTTTGGACTTACAGTTGTGAATCCTTCCTCTGTCCCTTTGAAATATATGTGTGCCTCCTACAACTTAGGAGCGTCTTTCTCACAGACCTGAAAACCAGGCCTTTGAAACGTAATCTTCAGCAAGGATTGGCCTCAGTTGATCCCAGGCTCCCAGGTTGGAGAATAAAAACTTGCATAACTAATCGCCACCTAGCAGATACATTGGGCCTAACTGCATCTCACTGGCCAACCCTTTGTCATTTCTCACCTCCCTGAACCCTACTGAGGTCCTGCTGGCCCCTCTTCCCTCCCTTCTCCCCCGCCCTCCACCCCAGCCATCATTCCCATTCACTCCCCCTTTAAAATGCCCACTCATCCCCAGGGCGCCTGGGTGGCTCACTTGGTTCAGGTTCAATGTCAGACTTTGGGACAGGTCTCTCTGGCTCAGGTCATGATCTCTTTGTTCCTGAGTTCGAGCCCTGCATCAGGCTCTGTGCTGACAGCTCAGAGCCTGGAGCCTGCTTTGGATTCTGTGTCTCCCTCGCCCTCTGCCCCTCCCCAACTCATGCTCACTTGCTCTCCATCCCTCTCTCTCAAAAATAAATAAACATTAAAAAATGAAAAGCCCAATAACCTCTGTGCGAATTAAAGTGGGGCTCAGTCTTTCTCTCACCGTCAGCAGTCACCGAATAAAAGGTTTTATCCACTGTAATCAATGTCCAGCTCTGATGGTCTTCGATGAAACCACCCGTGGGCACCAGTGGAGAGGCTCCTCTGTAACCAGCAGTCATGCGACCTCCCCCTTTAAAAGTTTTGTTAAATAGTTTCCTTGTGCTAACTGCTTCCAGTTTATCAAACCTCGGAAGCAGCAAATAAAACAAGAGTCTCAAAGTCAACCCCGAAAGAGATGCAGGCTCGGTTTGTAGTTGTTCGCACAGGAGGATTCTGCAGTCAGTTTGCAAAACAAATGATACTCGCAAATAATCATCTCGTTGACGTGGAGGGCAAAAGGGAGAACCTGGAAAAGGTCTTTGGGAGTATTCTTGGAACAGACAAAACCAAATTAATTAGAGAGAAAAAGCCTGGGAGCGAAACCCTGTAACATGTTCTAGACCTCGGCACTTTCAAGGAAACAGTGTCCCAGGAGATTTTAAGCCGAGCTTTAGGTCCCAGGCAAACGAAAAAAAATCATCTCACTTGTCAGGAGTGAAGGGAGGTATTACAAAAATAGAAAAAGGGTGACTGAAAAACTGGATTTAAATTAGCATTTAAAGTTCATAAAACTTGTCAAATACAACCAAACATTTTGAAACTTCTCTTCTTCACATCTGCTAAATGTGTAAGAGCTCTACCATACAGGACTAATACATTACTGTTCCTTTTTTAATTTTTAAAAATTTTGAGAGAAAATTAATTCATGTTCAATAATTACGGTGTAATACATATATAGTAAAAATATCTGGTTACTGAGACATTTAGTAAGTTAGAATATCTAATTCCGAATTTCCCAGCCATCATGAAAAAATGGGAGTTTAATGTATTTACTCTTCTGTATCTGCATTACAAAACAATCCTTGTAGGGGGGAAATGGTTATATTAATCAACCAACAAACCAACAAATCAATAAATATTATTAAAAACTCATCAAGAGTATTAACACTAGTCTGTATAGTGTATCGAAAAGTAACAGACATGAGGTGCCTGGGTGGCTCAGTCAATTAAGCATCTGACTTTGGTTAAGGTCATTATCTTGTGGCTCGTGGGTTCAAGCCCCACATCGGGCTCTGTACTGACAGGTCAGAGCCTGGAGCCGGATTTGGATTCTGTGTCTCCCTCTGTCTCTGCCCCTCCCCTGCTCACACTCTGTCTTTCTTGATCCTTCAAAAATAAATAGAATATTTAAAAATCTTTTAAAAAGAAAAATAACAGAGATATTATAGGAAACAAACAAAAAGAACATGATACCAGCAATGAGAATATAGTGTAAGAGAAGAAAAGTATTTTTACCTCTATCCTTCCAAGTCATGAAAGATGAACAAGAGCAAAACTAACAGAAGTACATTAACGTGTATGCCTCATGAAAATGTAGGAGACCCCCGAGGAAAATGGAGTAATTCTGCAAGGTGGCTTAGAACTCCAGCTTACGTAGCATCTGCAGCAGAAAAGCATAAATTTGTGAAGAAAGATCACAAAAAGGCAATCAGTTTTAGGTGTCCAAAACTAGAGATAAAGGCTAGTTAGCGAAGATTTTTATGTCGATTCTTCTGTGGTTTTCTCTAGGTTGATTGGGTCTAAAGCTGTTTCCAGGTATTATCCTGTGTCCTTCCTAGGAGAGAAGGGAGAAGGGACACATTTGTAAATTTATGGCCTGCCTCAGACAGATAGGAGGACAGAAGAGAGCTTTACTTATATCTGCTTCTTCCCCGTTGCCTTCAGCTCAAACTGTTTATGGCAAAGTGGCACATTTTAGGGTGGCCTGATGCGCTACCTTTCAATAGTGAATTTGGAAATGGCACCAAAATGGCAGCAAGGAATTTCTAGTGCTTGTCTCCCTCCTCAGAAATGTCAATCTGAATAGTTACCTGCATGTGCAAATACCTTCACGAGAGCCAGAGGTCCAGGTGATGGACCACAGGACCCGATGGAAGCACAGCCATGAGAAGAGACACAATGAGGAGAGTAAGGATAAATAAATCCACACTCCCCCTCCCTGCTCCCCAAAGCCAGACAGCCCAGCAAAGAGACACACTCACCCCACCTAACTTCACTGTGGACCTGGAGGTGGCCTTCCCCAGCACCAGTCCCACTGTTGTGACCCGAGGTGGCTCCTTGAGAGCTGCTCTGAACTCCCCTGGTTCAACCCTGCACCTGCCAGCTCAGGTGACCCTAAGTGGATCCTGCAGCCCTAGGATTTTCCCACAGCAACAGGTTGCCCTTGCAGACCCAGGGCGTCCCCAGCCACAGGCTCCTGGCCGGCTCCCACAAAACCAGGCTTCCAGCCTCCCTGGTCTATAGCTGGCTCTGACAGCGGCAGGTGGTTCTCATAACCCCCAGTAGCTCCTTTGGCATCAGGCTCCTAACAGGCCCCCATGAACCTGGGCTCCCCGACCACCTCAGTGCCAACTAATTCCCATGCACCAGGCTCCAGTTGAGACCCTGAGAACACAGGATTCTGGATGGGTCCTTGCCAGGGTCAGCCTACCACTGACCTAGGCTTTCAGCCAGCCCAGCACCAGGCTACTGGCCCAACATGGGGCCAGGCCAGCCCCCATGGACCTAACTATGGTAATCAAAAGAGTATGGTCCTAGCAACAGACGCTGAGACCAATGGACCAGAATCAAGACCCTACTCTACAACATTCGCAAAAATTACCGAAATAAAGACGTCAATACTAAGACCCCAAACTATAAAACTCCTCGAAGAAAATACAGTAAAAATCTTCCTGACATTGGTCTTGGCAACAGTTTTTTGGTATGACACCAAAACCATGACAACAAAAATAAAAGAGATAAATAAGTAGGACTATGTCAAACTAAAAGCCTTCTGCACAGCAAAAGAAGTACTCTACAAAAGGAAAAGGCAGTCTATGGGATAGGAGACAGTATTTCCCAACCATCTGTATAAGAGGTTATTATCCGAAATACATACAACTCAATAATAGAAAACTCCAGAAGATCTGATTTAAAAATGGGCAAAGGATTTAAATAGACATGTTTCCAATAAAGACATACAAAGGACCAAAAGGCATGTTTTTTAAAAAATGTTCAACATGGGAGTGCCTGTGTGCCTAGGTCAGTTAAAGGTCTAACTCTTGATCTCAGCTCAGGCCTTGATCTCAGCATTGTGAGTTCAAGCCCTGTGTTGGGCTCTGTGCTGGGCATGAAGCCTATCTATAAATAAATAAATAAATAAATAAATAAATAAATAATACATATGTAAATCCATACACACATACATACATAAATAAATAAATAAATAAAATGTTCAACACGGCTAATAATTAAGGAATTTCACATCAAAACCACAATGCACTATCACTTCACACGTGTTTGAATGGATATTTGCAAACAGACAAGAGCTAACAAACGTTGGTGAGACTACGGAGAAGATGGGACTTTCTTCACTATTGGTAGGCATGTAAACTAGTAGAGTCATTATGGAAAACAGTCTGGAAGTTTCTCTAAAAATTAAAATGAAATTGCTATATAGTCCAGCAATCCTGCTTCTGGGTATATATCCAAAGAAAATGAAATCACTACTTGCTGAAATATCTTCATCCCCATGTTCATTGCAGCGTTATTTACAATAGCCCAAGGATGGAAACAACCTAAGTGTCCTTTGACAGATAAACGGATTTTAAAAAAGGCTTTTGAATGGATCAAGTGTGGTATATATACACGATGGAGTACTACACAGCAATGAGAAAGAATGAAATCTGCCCATTTGTAGCAACGTGGATGGACCTCAAGGGTATTTTGCTAAGTGAAATAAGTCAGGCGGAGAAGAACAGATACCACATGTTTTCACTCATATGTGGAACAGGAGAAACTTAACAGATGACCATAGGGGAGGGGAAGGGGAAAAAATAGCTAAGGAGAGGGAGGGAGGCAAACCACAAGAGACTCTTAAATACAGAGAACAAACTGAGGGTTGATGGAGGAGGGGCCGAGGGGCAGAGGGGTGATGGGCATGGAGGAGGGCACTTTCAGGATGAGCAATGGGTGTTATATGGAAACCAACTTGACAATAAACTATAATTTTAAAAGACTATTGTATGCATTATATGTGTGTATTATCTATGTGTGTCACCTGTACATAATGAAACTGTCACAGGCAAGAGGCACTGAAGGGAGACTTCATGATTAAATGTGATATGGTATCTTGAATGAGACCCTGGAATAGAAAAGGGGTATTAGGTGCAAACAAAGAAAATCTCAATAAATTATGGACTTTGGTTAATAAGGTCCATAACTGATTCATTAATCATAACAAAGATACCATACTAATATAACAATTTGGTGCAGGGTAAATGGGAACTGTATACTATAGTTCCAATTTTCTATAAGAAATCCACTTCAGATATAGATAGGCTAGAAGACTACAATTGCCATATTTTTGTTCTCTAGGTTTTGCTAATTTGATTAAATAATTTGATGTCTTTACACAAATAAATAAGAAATACAGGTAATCTAGTTTTTGCCACATTCCACAAACTATTTTGCACCTGCTTTTATATAAAAAGTACTGTCTTCACTTATAATTGATGCTGTAAAGGATGTACCACACTTCCCTCCTAACTTCCATTCTAGGATTCTAGGAATCCCAGGCTAATGTACACGTACAATTAGGCTCTGAAATCCGACAACTTGTCATGTCTTGTTATGATGATTAAAAACTTAACGGGTCCTCTCATCCATTAAGTAAAGGTTTATCCTCCTCAACTTCTATTCTGGGCTTTTTGTCACAAATATTGGAGAGACCAGAAAAGGTTTGAGAAAAAGCAGTGATTTCTTTACTGAAGTGGAAAAAAATAATGAGTGCAAGCAAACCAAGAAACAAACAACAAAAAACAGGCTTTAGAGAAATTGGGACAGTTTATTAAATTGTATTTACGTTCTTTATTTAGCTTTTAGAAGCTTCACAAAGATTAAAAGGAATGGAGCAGGGGGCGGAGATATATTTGGAGAAGTGTTGCCGCGAACAGTAAGTTAGAAACTCTGCCGAGCTGGGGCACCTGGGTGGCTCAGCTGGTTAAGTGTGCGACTCTTGATTTCGGCTTAGGTCATGATCTTGAGGTTGGTGAGTCCCAGCCCGCGGTCGGGCTCTGCAGTGACAGTGGAGAGCCTGCTTGGGATTCTCTGTCTACCTCTCTCTCTGCCCTTCCCCCAACCAATGCTCTCTCTCTCTCTCTCTTGTTCTCTCTCTCTCTCTCTCTCTCAGAAAAGAAAAGAAACCCTGTCATGTCATATTCTTAAAACTTCCCAATGAAGGGAATTCTTTTCTGTCCATTTGAGTGCATACAGCGCAAGGTTATCTGTTCATAATATGAGGGTAAAGGAATGAAAGCTTGCAAGATTTTTGGAAACATGATATGACAAAATCCTTTTTTCCTCACTGTATTTGAAAACATTTAAGGAGGTATCACACTGAAATAGATACGTAGGTGTTGTTTCATTGGTCGTCTACGAAGACTGGACTCTGCAACCACTCAGGCCCAACACAGCCCAGGCCATGCGTCTCTTGGCAAATCTTTCTCTCAGCTTTGGAGAGCAGGGCTGAGGTGAACAGAGCACTTGTGCCCTTTGTGGGGGCCACTCCCTCTATTCGGCTCCTCCAGGGCCTGGGTTCTGAAACTTCTCCAGCACCAGTGCTCTCATGAGATGAACAATTTCCAAGAGGAAAGTGAATGATGCAAACAAAGGAAAAGTAGTGAAATCCCACCCAAAGGGGTGGGGATGTTTGTCGAGCATGGGCATCGGGGCTGCAAAGCCACCAGGGAGCACAGCCCCCAGGTCCCCATGCATCCCTCAATGCTCTCCACCTGTAAGACTGGGCCACTATTTTGCAGCTTAAATTGATTTGGGCCCTGAGTCTGAGTGGAATCCTTGAGTCTTCCTGAATCCGTTGACCTGTAGCTGTGGACAAACTAGTCACGTCACTGGGCACCCGGCTACCTGACCCTTCTGCCCGGGAACCCGCTCCTCTTCAGTCCAACTCTCGTCATTCCAAGTAATAACATCCATATTTAGTGCTAGCTTTGTGCCAGGTTTCATGTCATTTTCCACGTGAAGAAAGAAAGACTTAGTTAACATGCTTCAGGGCCAGATTTACTCAAGCAGTAGGATGAGAGTCAACCTAGATCTGTCTGACCACAAAAGCCATGCACTTAACTGACTGTAGAAAGCCAGGTCCCCTGGTGTTGAGACTATGGTGGTCTGAGTTTCCAATCCTTCCCACTCCTGGCAGTCTCTGCGGTCCCAGTTCCATTCTTTGCAGGAAGCCTCACCTCACCCCTCGGCCCATGCTTCGGAGCTAGCAGGTGTGAAGCCTGTGTCTAATTACAGAGGTGCTCAGCCATGTCCATGGGGCAGACTGGAACCTCACCCCTGCTGCCCGAAGGAGGAGCAGTGCTGAAAGTGAATCCCGAGGGCATGCCACATGGAGCTCTTCAAGGAGACTCTGGTCAACCCAACAAAGACAACCTTCTTTCTTCTTCGGAAGCATCTCTGTTCCGGCCACCCACTGAGTCCTTCCTGCTTGAATGCTCCCAGCTCTTACTCATTTCCACGGTATGGAAAAATGGATTTTTTCCCTGGCTTCCCACTGCTATCTCCCCTCATCGTTCTTTCCTTCATCCACAGGCATTAACAGCATCCTTTAATGTTATTTCTACCACATACAAAACTTCGGTACACCTCCCCATGACACCATATGCATTCCCAAGCCCCTCAAATTGTCCTACCCTTTCATGCAGTGAAAGTTATTTTGTCCCCAATATGCGATATTTAAGCACATCTGATAGATACTAGACACCGTAGCATATCAGAGATATACTAATGAACAAGAAACAATCCAACCCTTGAGGAATTGATAGTCTAACGCCGAGGAAGGTCTGCAAACAACTTGATTTAAGACAGAATGACAGAAATGCTATAATAAAGATAAAAAGAAAGGTCTTTTTGCACACAGAAATGAATAATTTATTTCTATTAAGTGCAATGCTGAATGAAAATGCAGAAAATTGCTAGACGATTATTTGGAAAACTAGTTGAGTTCGTGTAGTTGGTGGCTTCCAGCACAAGTGAAATGCACTTACTGTGAAAGGGAGATGGCGGCTACATCGAGTGAAGTCTGGTCATGGAGCCAACATTATGACCAAAGACCATCAAGACCCACTGAAAATTGGTTTCCAGGAAAAAGCAGTTCTACTGAGTGCATGTAAAAGCTTTACTTAAAAGTACTCTGGAAACGGTCGGTCAGGGGTCCAAAATGTCAAACCTCAAATAAATAGGCAAGAGAGAAAACTATGATTACTACTTCAGACTTGTCAAATCACCTCTTGAGAGGTAAATGCTATCTTCCAAAAAAAAAAAAAAAAAAAGAGAATGTGTTCACTTTACAAACACTATTGCTGGGAAAGTGGAAAGCTGTCCACTGTGGCATCATTTTGGCAGTCCTCCAGGGTTCCATCTACCTAATGTGATGTCCCCTGGGGTGGGGTATCCTTTCTGTCTTCTGAAAACCCACTGAAATTAGGGGCAGGGCCATAACGGCATTTTTATTTATTTAGTTAGTTAGTTTATTGTCAAGTTGGTTTCCATATAATACCCATGCTCTTCCCCACAAATGCCCTCTTCCATGCCCATCACCCCCTTCCCCTTTCCTGCCTCTCCCTTCAGCCTTCAGTTTGTTTTCAGTATTCAAGAGTCTCTCATGATTTGGATGGCATTTTTAAAAATGCATATTTGGTGCCTGAGGAAGAAGGTCAGTTAGAGGGACACCTGTTGACAGAAAACCTATAAACACTACACATTATTGTGGATCCATCCTATTTTTAAGCTCCTTTGACTGGATAAATATACATTATCAGTTTGGGGAAGTTTCTTACTATTCCTGATTTTCTGAGCACTGGTTTACTTTGCCAGATGCTTTTTTTTGCATCTATTGAGATAATCACATTTTTAGAAATCTGACAGTTAATTATATTGATTGAATTTGTAGTGTTAAATCAAACTTTTGTTCCTTGGATAAAGCCTACACAATTATTCTTTTTGTATACTGCTGAATTCAATTTGCTGATGGTTTCTTAAGGGTTTTCATAGTTTATGTTCACAAGAGAGAGTGACCTATAATTTTCTTTATTTGCAATGCCACTGTTTGGTTTTGGTATGGGTTAATGTCGGCTCCATTAAGAGATTTGGGGAATACTCTCCCTTTTAAGTTTTCCAAAGTATGCATATAATCAATATAATTTCTTCCTTCCTTATTTAGTAGAATTCATCACTGGAGTCGTTACAGTCTAGAGTTTCTTTCTGGAAAGATTTTAAATGATGAATTCATTTTTTAATAGATGGGCATATATTCAGTGTATTTTGACTTTAGTGAACATTGTTTTATATTTTTAAGAAATTTGTCTGTTTTTATAAGCTATTGCATTTATTGGCATAACGTTGTTTTATAATATTCCTTATTACCTCTTTAATGTCTTAGTACTCTGGTGAAGTCATCTTTTTCAGTCTTGATGTTAGAAATTTCTCTTTTCTCTTTTTTTCTTGATTAGTCTAGTTAAAATGTATCAATTTTTTCATATTAAAAAATTAGCATTTGCTTTCATTAATTTTCTGTTTCTTGTCCATTTTCTATTTTCTGGTTTTCCACTTTTATCTTTACCAGTTGTTTCCTTCTGCTTATTTTATTTTATTTTTTAAGTTTATTTATTTATTTATTTATTTATTTAGAGAGAAACAGAGACAGAGCAAGTGGGGAGCAGAGAGAGAGAGGGAGAGAGAGAGAATCCCAAGCAGGCTCACGCTGCTCATGTAGAGCCCAACACAGGGCTCAAACTCACGTACCAGGAGATCATGACCTGAGCTGAAACCAAGAGTTGGATGCTTAAAATGACTGAGCCACCCAGGCTCCCCTCTTCTGCTTATTTTAAATTTAAGTTGCTGTGTTTTTCTTGTTCAGTGAAAGCTGGTATCATTGATTTAAAGCCTTTAATTTTTTAACGAAAGCATTTATACTCTAAATTTCTTTCTGAGGATTGTTTCAGCTGTAGCCACAAAATTTGGGATTTTATAAAATTAACACTTCATTATATTTAAAGTATTTTCTAATTGCGATTGCTTTTTTGACCCATGGTTTATTTAGTATTGTGATGTTTAGTTTTTAAGTGTTTGGGTTTCTAATTTATTAAAATTTTCTGCAGGCCCAAAAGGTATGGTCTAATTAGTGGATCTGCCCCCATGCACTTGACAAAAATGATTATAATGTATGAGATATAGTGAATGGAGTCATACATAAAGATCAAGTAGGTCAAGATGGTGGACATTGTTCAATCTTCTATGTCTTTACTGATTTTCTGTCTACTTGTTTGATTACTTATTGAGGAAGGAGTAACTAAGTCTCCAATTCTAACTGTGGATTTATCTATTTCTTCTTTAGGTTCTGTAAATCTTTACTGCATTTTTGTGAGACTCTGTTATTGGGTCAGATACATTAAGATAATTACATCTTCTTGATTAGTTGACCCCTTTATTATTATGAAGTAGATCCATCTTTATGCTTATTTTGAAATCTACTTTGTCTTGTCTGCCTTCAAAAATATACATTTTATGTTTATGGGGTACCTGGGGGGCTTAGTTGGTTGAGCATCCAACTCTTGATCTTGGCTCAGATCTTGATCCCAAGGTCATGGGTTAGAGCTCTGTGCTGGCACGTGGAGCCTACTTGGGATTTTCTCTCTCCCTCTCTCTCTGCCCCTTCCCCACTCATGCTCTCTTTCCCTCTCAAAATAAATAAGTTTTAAAAATATACAAATATATATGTATATGTGTCTGTATGTGTGTGTGTTCAGTGTAAGAACTTTGTAGCATTTTACTTCCTTTCCCCACTCCTGGTTTTTATATTACTTTTTTCATACATGTTTTTATATATGAATCATAAGCCAGAGAGTACACGGTTATTGATTATTATTTTGTTTGAAATAGTTGATTATACTTTAAAGAGATTTAAAAGTGGAAGAAGATTTTTATATATAAATCCATATATCTACCATTCTGGTGCTCTTCATTCCTTTGTGTCAATACAAATTTTCATCTGGCATTATTCTCTTACTGCCTAAACAATCTATTAACATTTCTTGTATTTCAGGTCTGCTAATAATGATGTCTTTCAATTTCTGTTTGTCTGAAAGATCTTTGTTTTGCTTCCATTTTGAAAGTATATCATTTGAAGTTGACAGTTTTATTTGTCAGTACACTAAAAATGTTGTTCCATTGTATTCTGGCTTGAATTGCTTCCAAAGATAAATTGGCTATTCTTTTGTTTATTCTGTTCTGCATAATGTGTCTTCTTTCCCTCTAGCCATGGCTAATAATTTCTTTTCAACACATGTTTTCAGCAATTTGATTATGATGCGTCTTGGTGATTTTATTTGTGTTTATTCTGCCTGGAGCTAATTGAGCTTCTCAGATCTGTGGATCTATTTTATACATTCAACTAGGAACATTTTTAGTAATTACTTTTTCAAGTAATTTTTGCTCCCTACACCCAGCTTCCCACACCCTCCGGCACCTTCCACACACACTCCTTTCTGAGACCCCAATCACATGGATGATAGGTTGCTGGATGGCTTTCCACAGGTCACACTAATCTTCCATTCATAATTTTACAGCTCTTTTTTCCTTCTCTGTGCTTCTTTTTAGATTCATTCTATTGCAATATCTTCAAGATCACTGATATTTTTGTTCTAACCTGTTATTAATCTCATCCATTGAATTATTCACTTTAAGTATGTTTTTTTCCATTTCTCCAAGTTCCATTTGAGTACCTTACATGGTCCACGCCTCTCCTTATCATATTCATGTTTCCGGAAGGCCATTGACATACATGTCAGAGTCATCAAACCGGCTTTGACATCTTCACCTGCAGTCCCATCATCGTGGTTATTTTTGAATCTGCTTTTGATTATTGATTTTCCCCTGGTTACGGATTAATTTTCTTGCTTCTGTGTATACTTGATAATTTTACATAAAATGCCAAGCATTGTGAATTTGATGTTTTTGAGTGCTGGATTTTGTTTCATTCTCTTAAATTTTTTTTATTTTGGAGTGCAGGCATGTTACTTGGGGAAAAGTTAATTCCCTTGATGCTTGTTTTAAGTCTTTGTTTAGACAGGTCAGAGCAGTCTAAATCACTCCAGAATTAATTAGCCCTAATACAGAGTGCTATGGACTGGGTTGTGCCTCCTCCCTCCACCAGACTCTTATAATGAAGCGCTAAGCCCCCACAGTGTCTGTATTTGGGGCTGGGGCTTTTAGGAGATATAAGCAAAGTTATAAGGGTGACGTCCTAATCTAATAGGTTTGGTGGCCTTATAAGAAAAGAAAAGAGATCTGTCTTCCTACACAGCCACCAGAGGAAGACCATGGAGGCCACAGGGAGAAGGACGCCATCTGCAGCCCAAGAAGAGAGCTCCTACCAGAAGCCAAACCTTGCTGAAACTTGATCCTAGACTTCTAACCTTTAGAGTTATGAGAGAATTCATTTCTGTCGTTTAAGCCACCCAGTCTATGGTATTTGTTATGGTACCTCAAACTGACTAGTACATTCAATGACAATTCTAATCAATGCTCCTGTTTTACAAAGCGTATTCACCCCAGCTTCTGTGAACGTGAACTATTCCCGGTCCTGTGTAAGCTTGGAGAACTCTTTGACCTAACATTGTTTGGTAGTTCTTTTTTTATGGTTTTATTTTAATTCCAGACAGTTAACCTACATTGTTATATTAGTTTCAGGTATACTGGGGGTTCTTTCAAAATTTGTGCAAGGCTCAAGAACTTCGTTCCGCCACTCTCCAGAACTTCCTCTCTGTTGAGCTACCACCTACTCTGAACTTTCCCCTTCAAATTCTAGCTACCTCACCCTCCATGAATTCTGGTCTCTTTCTCCTCAACTCTGCCAAATGTCCAGGCCTTGCCTGGGTTTCCTGCCAATGCATGAGGATTGGGAGCTGCCTCAGACCTCTGGGGCCATCATGGGGCTAACCTTGTTTGTTCCTTCCTCTCAGTCTTGCACTGCTTCTTGTCTGAATAAAAGTTCTCCTTCTCTTTCTCCTCCTCCTCCTCCCTTCTCCCCTCTTCCTCTTCCTGTCTCTTCTTCTTCTTCTTCTTCTTCCTCTTTTGAATGATTTTCTAATTATTTGTGGAGAGAAGGCAAGTTCCAGAGCAATTCATTTTTCATGGGTAGAACTGAATTTTAAAAATTTCCCCGAAAAGTCAGAAGCACATTTAATTAAATTAATTAATCACTTCTTGGTGCTAACATCAATAGTGTCCTCTGTGTTATTGTATGGAATAGTCACTGAATTACAGGGTTTTCAATCCTTACCAAACCACTAAAATCAAGAGCTTAACTTGGGACAGTCTGTGAGGTTTACCCTGGAGTAGAGAAAGGACAGGCAATGGAATTAAAACAGTGAAACCTTTCAAAACTTTTCTAAATTTTGAGAAATTCCAAATTTTGCTAATATTCAATCTAAAGGGATCAGATTTGTTATAATATTTATTATAAAATGGAATGTTTATCTCTAACTATAGAACAATACTGGGAGAAAAAAATCTAGGTTTTATTTTCATTAATCCTCAGAATTTTCTGTCTATTAGCAATGACTAACTTGATTCAACAATATTAATGCTAAATATATAACACTATTTTTATGCAAAGTATGTACTAACTCTTAAATATCTTAGTTTATCCAATGTGTAAATTAATTCCATTATAACATTTAACCCCCCAGAATCCTTTCTGAACGTTCGGAACCCTCAGTGACATAATATTAAAATCAACCAAGGCGGGAAGGGGGGGAGGGGGTATCTGGGTGGCTCGGTTGGTTAAGCGTCCGACTTTGGCTCAGGTCATGGTCTCGTGATTGGTTGGTTTGAGCCCTGCATCAGGCTCTGTGCTGACAGCTCAGAGCCTGGAGCCTGCTGCAGATTCTGCATCTCCCTCTCTTTCTCTGCCCCTTTCCTATTCATGCTCTGTATCTCTCTGTCTCTCAAAAATGAATAAAAGCATTTAAAATTTTTTAAAAAGTATCAACCATTGGGTGGAAGCTGCCTCCATACAGAACTATGAGTAACTTCACTGCCTGCCATGTGGCTGAGCGGGCCAATCAGCTGCAGAAAGAAGCCACTTGCCCGTCCTCTGGTGGGGAAATGCCGCACCGGCCCTGCTCCCAGCAGGAGCAGGTGGCCACCCAAAACCATTCACCCCTTTTTTAGGAGTTCCTATAATACACTGACTTCAGCTACACTAAAGCTTATTTTTAAGCAGCTACACATTTCACATAGGACCTTGTAGGAATATTGCCAAAACTGTCTTGACTTAATCATAGATTAAACACGTTTAGCCCAGTCTGCATATACATTTGTACAATATGAAGTGTCCTGTCTGCCTCTGATAGTTCAAGGGTCTCTCGATTAAGTCCTGATAAAGCAGAATATGACCTAAGTCTATACTGGAAAGGAACTGATTAGTGCACAAACTCGGTTACTTAAAGCTAGTATCTGTATTTGTTTTAAAACAAGTAAGTGGGAGCACTGTAGGTCTCTCTGGGCCAGTACTCTAGCCCATTAGGATATCTGCAGATAAAGTGAAAATAGATGACTCCAAGAGTTATGCTGCTTTTTAAAATGATTTTGTCTTTCTTCTTACATTGTTTTCTGCCAACAGTTATCAGACTGTGATGAATTTGCATGATACTATTATTTTTAATCGGTACATAAAATCTTCTTAAAGGATAATGTTCATATTTTGTATTCCCCACCACCATCTTGTGGTTTTATTTAGTTCAAAAACACAGATTTTTTTAAATTATGAAGTATATAAAATGTGCTGAACGGTCATGAGATAGTATTTCTGAGCCCCCTGAGAGCAGTGTTGTGCACATTCATGAGCTCTTTCTCTGTTTCAGAAAGAAAGTATTAAACAAACGCTAAGGACCCCATCCAGTCGCCAGACCATCTCCTCCTTCTCTCGTTAACTCCCTCACGATCATCACTGTATTTAGTGCCATTGCTGCCTATGGTCCCATTCATGATTTTGTCATGTTATCGCATATGCGTATCTCTGTAATCTTGTATCTTTTATGAACTTGGCCTCAGAGTGAAATAGTTCAACAGGATGTAGGAAATCTGCAAAATGCTGGTGACAAATGATACCCACTTTTATTTTCTCCCAGTCGGGGCTCTTCTATCCATCTTTGGTTTCCAGAGGTCATGCACAAACTTATCCTAAGTGCTTGCGATCAAGTGCCTCTCAGGGCTGTGACCTCTACCCTCTGGTTATGAAATAGGATTCGAACTACCAACGCTCCCTAGCATAACATTTTACTAGCAAAATGTGAGCTACTTTTAGTAGAGAGATGAAGCTGGTTTTCTGCCATGGGAAATGGCAAATCAGGTATATTTGTGGGAATTTCACTAAGAACTTTGTGCAATAGGAAGTAGAAAAACAAATTGAATAATATGAACTGACCCTGCTAAGGGTTGTGCGCAGTTCGCGCTGGGTTGTAATTGGAGCAATTCAGAGACAAGTTAAAGCAAAATTTAGGGATAGAAACCTTAGGAGAAAACACACATGCTGATGGACCTGGTGAGTTGCATGTATACATGAGTGGTGTCAAATAACAAGGATTCAGTCAAGTAAATTTTAAAGATTATTTGGCTTCATTCATCGATTCCTGAGTCAGACAATGTGCCATCTAGCAGGTAGAGGGGAGGGCTACAGAAAAGGAAAGGTTTTTAAGGTAGAGAGGGAGCAGAAAAAAAGGAAATTATTATCAAAGAATCTATTGATTTATGTAAGGTTACCTTCCTAACCAGAACGAAAGAGATCTAGCAGTAATTTGCTGACCAGAAAATCCCCACATTGACTGGTTACAAGTTACATTTCTGGGGGATTGTAACTGCAGTTAGATATTAAGTCTTGGCTTATTGACCTAGGGCCTTAACCTAACTGGCGCCATTTTGAGCCTGTGGTTTCTTTTTAACAGTGTCCGCACCACATTTTCTTGGTCCTCAACACGCTGTACTCCACTCCACATTCAGCCCCGCACTCCAATGACTTCACATTGCAGCCGCATGGAGAGGGCTTGGAGAACCAGGGAAAGGGAAGTGCCTCGCAGTGCCCTTACGCCACCTGCCCTCACTCAGTGTTACTGGACAATTGTTCAACTTCACATAACTCAGTATCTACACGTGCGCAGTGTTCTTTTTGGGCTATTACAATCTCTGCTTCCTCTTGTCTAAGGAGAAACCGCTGCTTCCTACTTACCTTCGGTGAGTTCCCTCCCCTGTGTTCTGAAAGCATTTGCCACATCAGGGCATGGAAACTGGTTCATGACTGTCTACTCTCCAAGGCTGTGAATCCTTCAGAGGCAGGGTCTCCTGTCCGTAAGGGGTCTTTAAGGGGAAGTACAAAATGAAAACCAGTTTGCATCCCTGATGAACGATTAGTATTTTCATTTAGTGAGCACATACTTCTAGCCTGCTCATGTGTGTACAATTTTGCAAAGGATATAAGGTGCTCCTTTAGAGAGCTCCATATTATTTTTATAAAGTTTTTTTAAGGTTTATTTATTTTTGAGAGAGAGAGAGAAAGAGAGCATGGGAGGAGCAGAGAGAGAAGGAGACACAGAATCCAAAGCAGGGTCCAGGCTCTGAACTGTCAGCACAGAGCCTGATGAGGGGCTCGAACCCACGAACCATGGGATCATGACCTGAGCTGAAGTCAGACACTTAACTGACTGAGCCACCCAGGTGCCCTGAGAGTTCCATATTTTTAAAAACCTCCATAATTATATTAATCCTTAGTATTTATTATCATGTATAATTATTGAAAGAATATATCTTTTTACCTATTATATATAAGACATTGCTTGGGCTCTAGAGATGCCACAATGAACAGTTTAGTGTCAACTAGTTTCTAGTCTAACGCATGCTTTATTTTTCTTGGTATTATGTGCTTTGATCGTTGATCTGAAATAATTTTATTCACCACAACTATGTTAGAGATTCCTTTTCTCTGAAAACATTAAGAACTCCTTTTTAATAATTTATATCAGAAACAGCACTTACAATGAAAGAAGTACATGTTACCTTATATGTTATCTTGTTAGTTTCATCCGTCCTTTGTATTTTGAAGCCCTAATGGGCTCTATTATACATTTAGCCAAGTAGAGGAGCCCATGTCAAAAACTTATTTGAATTCCGGGCATTTTAAATTATACATAACTTTTCACAGTCTAGCAGAGAATGTAGGCAGGAATAGTTAATAGAATTGAAAATAAATGTAGTTCATCCCTCTGGTAACCAATGACTATGAATTGTTGATTTTTACTTATAAAACTTGCCCCACTCCTGGACACAGGCTTCCAAGTATGGGATGAAAAAGTCATGGGGATAAAAGACACAGCGCGGGAAATATAGTCGGTGGTACTGTAACAGCGTTGTACGGCGACAGACTGTCTCTGCGCTCTTGGTGAGCACAGCCTCATCTAGAGAAGTCGAATCACTCTGTTGTACACCTGATGCTAATGTACCATTGTGTGTCAGCTAGACTCAAATGAAACAATGAAAATAGATAACGTTTTTTACTATTATAGAAAAACAGCCTGCCCCACTCCTACCTCAGAGAAGATATAAGACTCAGCAAGCTAATGATCAGAAGCCATTCAAATAACCACAGGAATGTGAGGTCACACACGCCACTGCCTCTTGGTATTCCTGCTGCTACTTCTGCCTCCTCACATCCCATCTTACCAATCCATATCTTTTTATTTTTTATGTTTATTTTTGAAGGAGAGAGACACAGCGTGAGCGGAAGAGGTGCAGAGAGAGAGGGAGACACAGACTCAGAAGCAGGCTCCAGGCTCTGAGCCGGCAGCACAGAGCTCAACACGGGGCTCGAGCCCACAGACCACAAGATCATGACCGGAGCAAAAGTCGGACACTTAACCAACTGAGCCACCCAGGTCCCCTTCACCAATCCGTATACATTACACTAAGTTTTGGGGGGAAAGCTTATTTGCCTATAACTATAGTACCAGTATATTCTTCTTCTCAGGTAATGAGAATTGGGATAACCTTTGTGCCCCCCAAATCAGTCAAATTTAGATACTAAAAGATTTTAAGTTTAGCTTTCCATCCAGTAGTGTCTGGATGAGTCATCCAGAGGAGACTGGCAAGTGTAGTAGGTATTTACGAGATCTATTGTACAGTAGAGATTGTACTCCATCAATTAGAAAAAACAGACTCTCTGTTACAGAATTTAATAACTTCCTACTACCTAAGTCAAAATCATTACCTGAAGCTAAATACACGTTTATAAATTGGCAATGTTTGACACATGGTTGTCAAGCATGTTTTTGACCTCCTGCTAAAGGAAACAGTATAAATAAGGACAGTCTGGGACAAGCTTAAATGGCATCCAAAGGACAGTTTGAACAGTAATCTAAATGATGTGAGCCAAGAATAAATGACTTTTATTTTGTTTTGTTTTGCTTTGGTTCCAGGTTTCTCCATAGAGTGTAAAGCATAAGTAAGTTAAAAAGATTCAGGGAAACAAGCATTTCAGAGCAATCTGGGGACCCTTGTGCCTGACTCGGAGGCACCAAGCTGAGGTCCTTGCCAGTGTCCACCCTGAGGAGGGTTGCGGTCTCATAGAATTGACAACCGACCCTTGTCATCCAAAATGAAATGCACCTGAAAAATAGTATCATTGACAACTTATGCTTCGGAGGAAAACTATTTCAAACAAGGCTTTCAGAGACAGGTGTTATTATATTATTTGTTACACCGAATTCATTCTTGGGAACTTTGACTTTAAAAAATTTCTCCCACTGGAAACTGTCCCACAATCAGGACTCTACACACTTGCTTCTTTGCCTGCTGATCAGCATGGTCGAGGGGGTGAGGAGAGTCAGACTCTGGAGAGGGACAAGTTGAGGCCTCAGCCACCCCCTGGGCAGTGGGGGAGGGGCACAACTCTGAGCCCGGGTCTTAGCACTTCATTGATAACCTCGGTCCCATTTCCTGACGGTCCAGGCTTCTAACAGCATGCACGGCTGAACCTCCTCTCCTCTTCTTTAAAACAGATTGAACAAGATTAGCAATTTCTAACTGATCTACCCTTCAGAAGCATCTGAGGATGTTTGTTAAGGACACAGACCCTCTGAGTGACATGGAGAGATTCCAACACGATGCATCTGAAGATCTGAACAGAATGGGGTGGGGGTGGGGGCAGTGGGAGGGGAGGGCCGGGGATAGTTCTTTTGAAGAAACGCCTGGGTTAAATCTGAGGCATCCTCCCAAGCTAACATCCTAACCTTCTGCAGCTCCTGACACATACGAAGCCTCCCAGGCATTTAAGAACATAGAAACAGGCACGTAAGGAGCTAGGACTCAAACACCCCTGGATGGGTTGTATTTGAAGTTTCGACTCCCACCTGCCGCACATATCAGCGCAACTGTGGATGAGAAACAGAGCGTCGCCTTTCTGTGACACACACGTACATCGGATTCACACAAACGCAGATGACGTCAGGGACGGCCATTTAAAAATTTAAAAACGAGCTTTTATTTCTGTCAAAGTTAGAAGACAGTTCTAAGATCTGAATATTCTCACACCCCCTGGGACACCATCAATAATTTCTCAGCCTCGTTTGGGCACACAAGCAATTTTTGTTATAGGGGTCTGTTTCACAGGACAATGGCAAGCTGTCAGACTTACGCCACTTCATTTCTGAACTCACAAAGCGATTCAGACAAGAAAAAGAGCAGGTTTTGCCAGTCTCAGTCACTGTGATTTTCAATTACCTACCTGTTTCTGGAGATAATTTGTCAAGAAAATGTAAGACTCTTAGGCCTATTTCATGCGTGTCGGGGAAGAGCTGAGCCCATTTCCTATTCAAAACGAATCACTTCCAGGAGCTAAACCAATTACTTTCTAGAAAAAAATTCTAAAAATAATTACTCTTTTAAGTTGAGCTACCTTATAAAGACAGGCTAAAAAATAAGAAAAAATAACCCTGATACATACCCTTTTGGAGAATGCTCTAAGAGTTTATAATTATGTACAAACTAACTGACACCGAGATAATGTGATTCTTTTAATGGGCAGGCACGTCTACCCGGCTGAACAACTATAGCTTCTTCCTTTTCGGTCTGTGTTCTTCTTTATAAGGGAAGAAGTTTACAGCTGCTGAGATTTGTTACTAGATGCTGTTAATCATTTCCTACTCAAGCCTGTACCTTATTCTCAGTTCCCAGTCAGAGGGGCCTGGACTTCCATCCTCTGTATTGGCTCAGGGACCACATCCTCTTGGTACCATTCAGTGGGTACTCAGCTGCCAGCCATGCCCAGAAGCCTGGCCACGGTATGCCCGGGGTGGGGGGGGGAGGCCTGAGGCTGCCAGGAGAGCTTTTCCACTTCCAGAGTTGGTGCTTGAGGCTGTTTGGACCTGCTTCATTCTCACCTGGCGTCCAGAGACTTCGTTGCATTAATTCCTATCAACACGGGTGCAGAACATTCTCGTGAAGCTTTGCTTGTTCCTCGCTCAGGTTTGTGCTGGCCCTGGCCATATATGGTGCTGGCCCTGCAGAGGCTCTGCTTTTGTTTCTTAAAGCAGCTGGAGCAGTGATACGTTGGGCGCGTCCAATGTTACATGCGTCTTGTTTCCAGATGCTCAATTTTCCAATTAGCTGAGAGAGCAGAAATACTGGGCTACAAACAAAGTTTTCCTCATCTACAAACTTTTAAAATACTCTATTACATTTAATGAAAAAAAGGAAAAGAGGAAAAAAAACAAAATTCAAAGAATAAAAGGAAAAAACAAATTAAACCCCCCATACAAAATGAAAGCTTACCCAGTAAATACTATAAGCTTAGAATTACTCATTAAGAGGAACCACTATTAGGTTAGGGTTGTGCTGGAGACAGCGGTGAGCAGCTTCTTCAGAGCGATGTGAATTCACCGCCCTTCACAGGCATCGAGGACTGAGGTTCTCCATTCTAACTCACCCTGCCGGAATCTGGCCCCCACAGACCCCTCCCCTGCCACAGAGTCAGCAGATCTGACCCTCCAGGCTGCCCCTGTTCTCGCATCTGGGGTTATCACTCCTACAGACATCATGATTCAACTTCCTTCCCTGGCACTGTGTCAGGTAAACTTGCAGGTTTTGGGTGAAAAGCAGCTTGTAGTAAATGTAGGGCGGTCAGAAGCGTCCCCTAGCCATTCATGTAAATTTTAAGGAGTCAAGTTCAAATAAACAGTGACTTCTTGTTCATTCTCCTTAGGGTTTTAAGGCTATGCTCAGCCTACTAGGAATAAAAGGAACTTCCTCCACCTGATGAAGGACATCTACGAAAAACCCAAAGCTATCGTCATCACTTAATGATGAAAGACGATATTCTTTCCTCTGAATATCAGGAATCCGACAGAGATGTTTGCCCACCACTTCTGTTCAACATTGTAGTGGGAGGTTTTAGCCAGAAAAATTAGGAAAAAAAGCAAGCAAGCAAGCAAGACAGGCATCCAGATTGGAAAGGAGGAAGTAAAAACTCTCTATTTGCAAATGAACAATCTTTGTATAAAGAAAATCCTAATATATCCACTAAAAAAAACTATTAGAACTAATAAAGTTTATCCGGGTTGGAAGACACAGAATATATAGAATATATAGAGATATATATATACATACATAGAATATATAGAAAACTCAGTTGTGTGTGTGTGTGTGTGTGTGTGTGTATGTATAGTGAATATACATAAACTTAGTTATATTTCCTGGAAGTAGAAAAGTACTAACCAAAACTAAAAAAAAATTTTTCATTTAAAATAGCATCATTACGTTATAGATCAAACATCATATGTTAAAAAAAGAAAGAAAAAATCCCACCTAGAACAAAATACTTAAAAACAAAACTTTTAAAGGAGGGTCAAAACTTAACTCTGAACACTGCAAAATATTGTTCAAATTAATTAAAGCGGACTTTTAAAAAATGGAGAGACATCCCATTTGTGGATCAAAAGACTATATTGTTAAGATGACAAATCAATCTGTAGCTTTAATACAATCTTTATTATCCAAATCCCAAGTGGCTTCTTTCTTTATTTTTTTATGATTTTTATTTATGTTTGAGAGACAGAGAGAGACAGTGTGAGCAAAGAGGGTCAGAGGGAGAGGGAGATACAGAATCGGAAACAGGCTCCAGGCTCTGAGCTAGCTGTCAGCACAGAGCCCGACGCAGGGCTTGAACCCATGAACCGTGAGATCATGACCCGAGCTGAAGCTGGACGCTTAACCGACTGAGCCACCCAGGTGCCCTGTGACTTCTTTCCATAAATTGACAGGCTGATCATAAAGTTCAGATGGAAATTCAAGGGATTCCAAATAGTTAAACCAATGTTGAAAAGAACAAAGTTGCAGGATTCACACTTCCCAGTTATAAAACTTACTACAAAATAGCAGTAATCAAAACTGTGTGATGCTGGTATAAGGACAGACATATAGATGAATGGAATAGAATTGAAAGTCCGGAAGGAAATCCCACATTTCCATTTATGACCAATTGATTTTCAACAGGAATGCCAAAACAATTCAATAGGGAAATAGTCTTCTCAAAATAGCTCTGGGACAGTGGAATACCCATATGCAAAAGAATTACATTGGACTTCTACCTTGTACTATATTCAAAAATTAACTGAAAATATTACAGAACTAAATGCAAGAGCAAATATTACAAAAGGCATAGAAGAAAATATAGACTTAAATCTCAGTGACCTTGGAATTAGGTAATGATTTCTGGGATAGGACACCAAAAATATAAGCAATGAAAGAAAAAAAAGGTAAATTATATATAATTAAAATTAAAACCCTTGACATATAAATAATCCTATCAAAAAATGATGACAGTCCACAGAATGAGAGAAGAATTTTTGCAAATCACATATCTAATAAGGAAATTTTAGCTAGAACACATTTAAAAACTTCTACAACTCAGTAATTTAAAAAAAGGTAAGTAATATGATGTTTTAATTGGGCAAAACCCCCAAATACACGTATGTCCAAAGATAGATAGATGTCCAGTGGACACGTAAGAAGATGCTCCACATCATTAGTCACTAGGGAAATGCAAGTCAAAATCCGCCACCAGCCTTCTCACTTTCACCAAGACGGCTACAACGAAAAAGACAGATGTTACGTGCTGGCGGGCTGCGGAGAAACTGAGACCCTCATATAACACAGGCAGGATATAAAATAATGCAGCAACTTTGGAAAAGAGTCTGGCAGATTCTCAAAAAGTTAAATATAGAGTTTCCATAGGACCCAGCAACTCAACTTTTAGGTCTGTGCCTAACAGAAATTAGAAAGTATGCTCACCAAAAAACTTGTGTGCAAGTGTTATAACAGCATTCTGGACAATAGCCACAAAGGAAAATCCATGTTTAATCCATGAACAGATGAATGTATGAATAAAATATGGTGCATCCATTTAATGGATGGATGAATGAATTCAGCAATAAAAAAAATTACACATACTAAAACATGGATAAATCTTGAAAACATTACATCCAATGAATAAAATTGGTCACGAAAGACCAAATATCATGTGTTTCCATTTATATGAAAAGCTCAGCATAAACTTATCTTTTGAAACAGAATGGAGACTAATTGTCACCTAAGGCTGGTGGAGATAGGGGGACTGGGGTGGGGAGTTATGGTGAAAGAGTATGAGGCTTCTTCTGGGGTGATGAAAGTGTCCTAAAATTTATTATGATACTAGAAGCACAATTCTGTGAATATACTAAAAATTATTGAATTGTATGGTATGTGAATTACATCTCAATAAACCTTTATTAAAAAATATTCTGGGGCACCTGGGTGGCTCAGTTCGTTAAGTGTCCAACTTCAGCTCAGGTCATGATCTCAGAGATCATGAGTTTGAGCCCCACGTGGGGCTCTGTGCTGACAATTCAGAGCCTGGAGCCTGCTTCAGATTTTGTGTCTCCCTGTATCTCTGCCCTTCCGCCACTCACACTCTGTCTCTCTCTCCTTCAAAAATAAATAAACATTAAAAAAAAGAAAAAAAAAGAAAAATATTCTAAGGCTATTAGCTGAATGGCTAAATAAAATGTTAAACTCCTGAGCCCTGTACTGCATTAAGGTATATTTCTTCTCTCTCTTTATGAATTGTAAAGACTGTACTGAAAATCATTAAAGTACCTGAAGAGAGAAAAAGTGTGCAAGAGATAAATTAGGCCCTGGTTTTTTTTTTTTTTCAGTTATAACAGGAAACCAATAATACCAAAAGAAAAGAATACTTATTCTCTACATGAAAAAAAAACTTGACCAATAGTTTTTTTATTGTTAACCTTTAGATGATACAAATAGTCTCTGGTCAAAATACACAGTTTATATATAAATTATGTCATTGCGTGAGAGGAGAATATGAATGAAATTTTTACAAATGTAATAAGCTTCTAAAATGCTTCTCTGAAATGAGGTTTTACAAAAAACAGAGCTTATTAAAATCTGCATAGGAGTCCCGTTGCCAGGAAGAAGAATGCACATCAGTCTGTTTCCTTATGTTTTCCAGTCTGTGACGCAACTCCAGATCTCATGTTGTCGTGTGTCCCCCTCTGCAAACAGCTAACGGGGGTCCTCTGTTGATAGCTAAATGGAGCCCTGGCTCTCTGTGGAGGTGTGCCATCCTGGAGGTTGTCCCTCTCTGGACTGTGTCATTGGGAAAAAGATTAAGAGGTGGAGACTGGTGATACTCCTTTTGACATTGACCAGGACACAGTGAGTAACAATAATATTTAATTAATTCATATAATTGTACTAACATTCATCCATACATAGTACCCAACAAAATGAATGAGTTATATGCAAGAGTATCAAGGAGACCCTAGTCAAAGGCCTTGCTGATGCTGGAGGGTACCTGCCAATCAATGTCTACAATTCAATATACTTGTCAAAGACGTGATGAGATCAGTTGGGTATGACTCTTCCTTGGTGAGCATTTCAGCGACTTTCCCTCTGCCTCAGTTTCCTTCTGCTTTTGCCTTAAGTGTTTGGTTAACATCTACCACCCACATGTGCAGTCCTGAATAAACCCTGATGGGAAGAGGCAGGAAGTTTTCCCCCACCGTTTTCCCACTAACACAGCCCAAAGATTCTTTCCACCAACCAGTCCTAAGAGCACTTGGACCTCAAAGTCAAAGTTAGTCCATGAGTCACTCTCCCTACCTCCTGCCCATTCCAGATGCTGGCCCTGCCTAGAGGTGAGCTTCTGCCTGGATTTCCCTGCACTGCTTTCAGGTCCCATAACTAGTTCAGCTGCCTCTATCTGGTCCTTCTTTGAGCAGTAAATCTGACAACCTGCCCAGCTCCCCCAGCACTGAATGCTGGACTCTGCCCACAACTCCCAAAGGGAGAAGGGTCCCACCACCAGCCATCTTGCCTGAGTTCAACATTGGATGGAGATATGGCCACATCCTTTGTTTATATCTGGCTTCACCTACTTTAATAGGTTTCCTGCCATTTCTTGTAAAAGTCAAATGGCGAATCCCACTCTTATCCAAGCACTTATACCATCACTGTGGGAAGGGTTCGCTCCCAAATCATTGGCTTCCTGAACTGAACCAACCTTCATGGAAGACTATTAATTTTTTTAACTTGTTATCTTAATACAATTTTAGACTTTCAGAACTGTTGCAAAAAATAGGGGAAACAGTTCCCGTGGTTATGTTGTACTGTACACATTAAGGTTCCAAACCGTTGACTTGGAGTTCACCAAAAGCAAGATTGTCTTGGCTGTGCCTGAACTAAGAAGGGGAAAGACTCTGCTGGTCTTCACGAAGAAAGCTGTAGGTTGAAGATAAGGCCCTATTGCTGGGAATAGAGGTTGCATCTAGAAGTTGAGAAGGGCCTCAGTTGACAGCCATCAAAAAACATGATCTTTTTGGGTGCCTGGGTGGCTCAGTCGGAAGAGAGTCTGACTTCAGCTCAGGTCATGATCTTACCATTCATGAGTTCAAGCCTCACATCAAGCTCTCTGCTGTCAAAGCAGAGCCTGATTCAGATCCTCTGTCCCTACCTCTCTCTCTGTCCCTCCCCTGCTTGCTCTCTCTCTCTCTCTCTCTCAAAAATAAGTAAACATTAAACACACACACACACACACACACACTCACAAACACACACAGAGTCTTCAGTTCATAGCACAAGGAACTGAATTCTGGCAACACCCTGATTGAGGTTGGAAGACAACCTGAGCTCCAGACAAGAACACAACCTCCTTACACGTTGATGTTAGCCTTTGAGACTGAACAGAAAACCCTTCCTGGACTCCTGATTCACAGAAACTGTGATAATCATTATTTGAAGTCACAAATTTGAGGCAATTTGATATGCAACCGTAGAAAAACAAATACATACACTATCTTTCACTTTGTAATTAATGAGCATTTGGGAAGAGATACTTGGAAACTATTCAAATATCTGTCTCTCCAAAAACCGTTTGCCCATGAATCTTAGCACCCATCATAGGGTCTTACTGGTTTGCTTACTTCTCCCATTCATCAAATTATGAAACCCTCTGAATTGCCCATCGTTTTATATAGGTGTGGCAAAGCAGGCCCCTTAACAAGGGTACACATGGTCTTTGCTCATGAGATCATGTGTAATCTGACTTCTGTAAAGCGTAATGAGTTATAATTGAGATTGTAAAGGAAGGTAGAAAATTAAGAGCTACTGAAGAGCAATTAAGTCAATAAAGACAACCGAGTAATTCAGCTAAATAAAAATCCAATAGTTGCGCAGGCAAGACAGAAGAGCACTCGGTAGCCAAGTAAGTGCTAATGTTAAATACAGAATGACATCGCTAACTAGGTAATTCTGTTGCCAGTCGGAATCCTGATACAGAATTGAGAAAAATGTAAATGGTGGACAGCTTTATGGCTCGGTTCCCACAGGGATGCAAGGCGAGTGCTTCCTGATAGAAAGTGCACAGAATGGGAAACAAAGGGCTGGCTGGAGCCCTGGTTTCACTGGGTTTTGGCAGACTTGGGCATGCCACTTTCTCCAAATTTTCAAATATATTGAGAGGGGTTGGCTTAGGTCGTCTAAGCCATTGTCTCAATCTCTAAAATTCTATGATTTCAACTTCAAAGAAATGCAGCAAAGCCTGAAAATATAGAAGGACCAGATACTTTCCTTTCTTTTTTTAAAAACTGTATTTATTTTTGAGAGAAAGAGTGAGCACAAGCAGGGGAAAGGTAGAGAGAGAGAAAGACAGAGGATCTGAAGCAGGCTCTGTGCTGACAGCAGAGAGCCCGATGCAGGACTTGAACTCACAAAGATGAGAGAGATCATGACCTGAAGCTCAACCAACTGAGCCACCCAGTTGCCCCTAGATATTTCTCTTTCTTAATGCCAATGGAGAGCAAGATTTCTGCTCTCTTTAGCTCTTTGACCCGCCAAAAAGGGAGAACCTTGATGGGTACGTTGAACAAAGTTGTTTTGAGAACAAACATGCACATGACAATGAGACAAATACTACGAAAGCAACACCATTCTGTTGGCTCTTTGAACAACAGAAGTTCTACCGTCTCTCAACTATGTGAATCACTGAAAAAAAAAAATGAACAAACAAACATGTACACCAAGCTTTCTACTAACTCAGCTCTGTGGAGCTCTAGTCTGAGAGATCGCAATGCAACAGGGAAAGCAGACGGGTAAAGGCTGGTACACAGTCTTCTGGCGACCAACAGCTATAGGACACGGACAGGGCAGGGCCACATGTCGCACCTACACCCATACTCATAACTATCCAGTTATCCACATAGATGCTGTTTTCATGGCTGAAGCATAAACTTTGAGGTTAGGGAGTCGCTACCCAACCTCTCTAAACCCCCACAGAAATGCCAACAGTGCCTGGCAATTATGAGATGCCTCACAGATGCTTGCCAACTAAGTGAAGAGGTGAGTGAATGAACGAATGTGTTCAGTCTCCTGCATGTGAACTACCATGATGGGGTGTCTGTGCCACAGGTTTCGTCTTCGCTCAGGGAGGAGGAGCACTCCTAGGAATTTAGATTCCAGCAAAGCTCACAGCTTACTGGACCTCTGTGGGGTCCACACAGGCCAACATATGCCGAACCTGTTAACCCATCTGCATAACTTCTTTCATCTGTGAAGCATCACCTTCCCTTTTAAGCAAAGCCAGTTCAGCTCCAGACCTATTCTGACTTCAATGACTTTGCTGAAGTGATAAGATAGTTTACATCCATGTTTTGGACTAACCAGAGAACTGCATGCTCCATGGTGGTAATGCTTTTTCTCAAGCTGCATTTAGCCAATTGCCTTATTAATGTCACACCAGTTAATCAGTTTTTCATTTGTAGGTGAATGGATTTATAACAAAATAACACTTTTTTTTTCACTCTGTGAGACTGGAAGGGAACATTTTAAAAACTGCATCAGCCATTGTAATGCTTTAAAAACCCTTATAGAAAAAATAAATGAAGACCAGCTAATGGTGAAAACAAAGGTTACTTATTCTGACCTTGCAATAGCAAGTAATCAATCGTCATCACTCAGTTCTGGCAGAGACTCAAAAGCAGGCAGGGGGGTGGGAAAGCTCTATATTGGAAAAAAAGGAAAGGCTTCAGATATACACCAACTGAAGACTGTGGACATAGGAAAGGTGCACATGAGCTGGGGGCAGGGTATCCTATGTGACTGGTCGGAGTGCATATTTGGTTTTCTTCTGTTTGTTATTGTTTATTGTTTAACATTTTATTTATTTTTGAGAGAGAGAAAGAGAGAGAGAGGGAGAGAGAATGCGAGTGGAGGAAGGCAGGGAGAGAGGAGGACAGGCTCCAGGCTCAGTCAGCACAGATCTCGACATTCGGCTCAAACTCATGAACCATGAAATCATGACGAGAGCCAAAGTCAGCTGTTTAACCAACTGAGCCTCCCAGGCACCCCTCTTATAAGTATTTTATTGTATATCTTTACGGTAAGACTTTTTACCTGTAGCCTCATACCATTACCACACCTAACAAAATTAACTGTAATTCTTCAGTATCATCTAATTGTAAGTCTATTTTCAAATTTCCCCAAATGCCTTTCTTCTGTTGGCTTAAATCAAGATGCAGACAAGGTACCCAGACTGCACGTGGTTGATGTTGTCAAGTCCCACGTGATCTATCACAGTAGTCACTCTCTTCCTTGTCTAGAACAAACTGTCCTCTAGACTTTGTGGATTTGGTTGATGACACCTTAGAGTATTCTTTGTGTTTGTCTTTGTCATATTTTCCATACACTGGCTGTTACATTTAGAGATTTGATTAGATTCTGATTTAAATCTTTTGGTTCAAATGTTCCAAAGAGGATGCCACGCACTGTCCATTGCATCAGAGAAGGAAGCACGGAAGGTCTGGCTACTCCACCGTCAGTGGTGGCGCTGTATCAGCGAGGCTGTCAGCCTCTCATCCATCACGACGATCCCCGTCAACCCTTCACCCTTTCATTTGGGACATTGTTATGATGTGCAGGCATTCTATTTCAAGAATATCATCTTGCATTTCTTTTAAATCTACATTTGTGTCTTTGAGGAGCGTTTCATAAGTTTTTTAAAAATTCTTTTTGAGAGAGAGAGAAACTGTGAGCAGGGGAAGGGCAGAGAGACAGGGGGACAGAGGATCCAAAGTGGGTTCTTTCTGACAACAGTGAGCCCGATATGGGGTTCGAACTCATGAACCATGAGATCATGACCTCCAATGCTTAACCAACTGAACCACCCAGGCGCCCTGAGGAGGGTTTTATAGTTTTAATCAAAAAGGGTTTATACATATCTAGTGAAACTATTCTCAGAAACACTGTGTATTTTTTGCTATTGTAATCTTTCCTACATCTTTTTTCCAGCTTTGCTATACTGGCAGTTAACATATATACAAAGTGATGATATGATACACATATATCTTTTGAAATGATTACCACAAATGAAGTTAGTCACCACTTCCAGCTCCTTGCATAACTACCATCTTTTGTGATAATAACATTTAAAATCTACTCTCTTAACAACTTTAAAGTATAAAAAGACCTTTAAGGTATATAACATGATACTGCCAATTATTGTCAACTTGCTGTTTGTTAGAACCCCAGAGTTTATTAATCAGGAATTTTGTACCATTTGACCAATATCTTCCCATTCTCCCAACCCCCATGTTTACTAATAGACCCGAGTATCTTTTTAGGCTTCCTGTAAAAGTAAGAAATCAAAAGTAGATATATTTAAACTTATGTCTGGCAATTACAATTCAGTATTATGTCTTATTTGTCTTAGATGACCTAAGTGAATTAATACCTATCTTTTAAATAAGTATAGTTTAAAAGGTTTATAGATTTAAAGTTACCAAAAGGATTTTGGAAGCTATTTTTAAAGCAAAAAAAAAAAATCATTCATAAATTTTATCTCATTTACATCCACTTAACACATGTTCTTAATAATTATGCTTGGATTGTTCATTAAAATTTCATGATGCTTTTGACAAAACTAGTCATTACTTTTTAAAAATTTTTTAAATGTTTTATTTATTTTTGAGAGAGAGAGAGAGAGAGAGAGAGAGAGAGAGTGAGATGGCGTGAGCAGGGGTGAGTCAGAGAGAGAGGGAGACACAGTATCTGAAGACAGGCTCCAGGCTCTGAGCTAGATATCAGCACAGAGCCTGACATGGGGCTTGAACCCACAACTGTGAAATCATGACCTGAGCTGAAGCCAGATGCCCAATCGACTGAGCCACCCAGGCACCCCGTAAACTAGCTATGACCTTAAGTTGTTTTCCTGTTCATAAATTTTGTAACACAGGAATGACAGGCAAGCATCAGAAGTCATGGAAGTAAAGAACCTGAAAGTTAAACATATGCTTCCTGCCTACTTGTTTTTCGATATGGATCAAGCTATTTATTTTTATTATACATTTTATTATTAGAATGATTTTATACTTTTATCATCTCAAATATCTAATAGAGATAACAATATAAGCTTATTTGACTAGTAAACCCATGTAAAGTAAGTATGTATCCGTTTAACCAAAGTGACATTAAAAGACTTTGAAGGTAAGTGAAAGCAATATGGTTTATATTAAAAAAAAAAAGCTTTAGGTCTTTTAATATTGAGAAGAAATTGTTTTAAATATAATGTAGACAGCTCTGAAGACACACATGTTTTAACTAAACCAACTACATTAAATTAGCCTTATTTACCAAAGATTATTCCTGAAAAACAGGAATGTTTTTGATGAGGGAGCATGGGTCAAGCTGAGGGCAAAGTGCAAGGTAACGGTACCCCCACCCAGGGTGGGACGTGTGTGGTATTCCTCGGACACTCCTGGCTGCCCAAGAACAGGGGAAGTGAAAGAAAGCAGACAGTCGACTGATAGATCACACAGTCATGCTGGACAGAAGTCTCTTCTGGTCTTTGGATAAGTTAGTAAACTGCAAGAAAAGGGCAATCTTATCCATACCTTAATCTCCAGAAACTTATAGACTCTATTTCCTGGAGTCCTAATAGCGCCCTCATCAAGATGGAAGAGGGTTTAAGAGCTTGCCATGGTGACGTAGGAAGCAAAGGCAAATGAAAAGTTAAATTCTCTTACTGCCTACAGTCCATGGACAAGTCTTTGAAACAGGCAGTGACCTCCCTGTAGGAGCTCAGCTGCCTCACTGATGACACTTTGCTGGGGGCAAAAGGGAATCTTGGCTTCACATTATCCTGACCCTCCCAGGATCCTGTAAATCTACTTTAACATATAAAAATTCTTTTGGAAAATCCTTTTCTCAATCCCTCCAAGATATATGCGGGCAATCATACTTTAAGCCTATGGCCCCCTGATCTACATCTGAAGGGTCTCATGAATGAGGTGTTACTAAGCAGTAATAAGCGGCATTTTCCTAACAACACCTAACCCCTCAAGGTCCTGGAAACCTTGCTTCCAAAATACTTTAGAGATTTCCTCTATCCCTAACCGCCTCCCAACCTGAGGGTATATAATCAGTCACCCGCCATAACCCCAGTGCGGCTCTTTCTGCCCATGAGTCCTGTCCCCATGCCTTAATAAAATCACGTTTTTGCACTAAAGATGTCTTCAAGAATTCCTTCTTGGCCGTTGGCTCCGAACCCCACCATCACCCCAAAGCCCCATCATATAAGTTTCACATTTCTGAGAATTTTAGAAATACTTAATTTATACATATACTTATTTTTTTCTAAGCAAATTAACACAGAACTCTTTGACAAGTTAATTTTGGTAATACCATCCAGAGGTAGAAAAATGCCACTATATATAACATACATACATAGACAGGCATAACATAAAGAGAGATGCAAATAGAGATCTTGGAGTAATATTAGACTACATTAAAATAAATAAACAGTTTTTACACAGCAAAGGAAACTATCAACAAAACAAAAGACAACCTGCTAATTGAGAGAAGATATGCAAAGTGTATATTTGATAAGGGATTAATATAAAAATATACATAGAAGTTCTACAATTCAACAAGAAAATAATAATGCAATTAAAAATGGGCAGAGGACCCGAATAGACATTTTTCTAAAGAAGACATACAGATGGCCAACAGACACATGAAAAGATACTCAATATCCCTCATCATCAGGGAAATGCAAATTAAAACCATAATGAGGTATCACTATCTACCTGTCAGAATGGCTAAAATCAAAAACAAAAGAAATAACAAATGTTGGCAAGGATGTGGCAAAAAAGGAACCCTCATGCACTGTTAGTGGGAATGCAAACTGGCACAGCCACTGTGGAAAACTGCAAGAAGGTTACCCAAAAATTAAAATTAGAATTACCCTATGATCCATTCATTCTACTCCTAGGTGTTTACTCAAAGAAAACAAAAACACTAATTTGAAAACATATCTGCACCTTTATGTTTATTGTAGGCTCATTTACAACAGCCAAGATATGGAAGTGGCCCAAGGGCCCATTGATAGACGAATGGATATAGAAGATAGAGCATAAATGCTGTGGAACATCACTCAGCCATAAAAAGAATGAAATCTTGCCATTTGCAACAACATGGGTAGTTCTAGAGGATATTATGCTAAGTGACAAAAGTCAGTCAGAGAAAGACAAATACCATATGATTTCATTCATACAGCGAATTTAAGAAACAAAACAAATGAACAAATTAAAAAAAAAAAGACAAACAAAAAAACAGACTTAAATATAACAAACTGGTGGTTGCCAGAGGGTAGATGAATAGGGGGTTGGGGAAAATCGGAGAAGGAGATTAAGAGTACACTTATCTTGAACATTGAGTAATGTATGAAATTGTTGAGTCACTACATTGTACACCTAAAACTAACGTAACACTGCATGTTAATTATCCTTGAATAAAAAACAATGTTAGCCATGAGTCAAGTAAACATAGTAATACAAAATAGGTGCTCATATAAAATAGTTAGATCCAATTTGTGTTTCTGGCATATAGAACAAGTTAAGGTTACCCACTCAATGACAACAACTACTTTTTACCAATATTTGTGGAGATTACTTTTAAGATTTCCCCTGATATGTAATCTAATGGAGACTGTGAACTAAACTTTGGGCAAGGAACCTTTTGGAAATACCAAGTGGCTGTCTGGATGTTTTTAAAGGTCGTAGTAGCTGTCTGGATGTTTTTAAAGGTCGTATGAGTGGGTAATATATCCAATTTGTTTCCAGATAGCACTTTAAAATTTTTTAAAATGTATACTTATTCCAAATGTGACTCAAAACTAAAAATAATAAGCTTTTTTCTTTTTAAATAACTTAACCATGAACACAAAAAAGCGCAAAAGAGGCATTTTTTGGTCTAGACTCACTTCCAAAATGACTGGCTAGACACTCTGACAGCTGACTGTGGTCAGCAGGACACCAGAAAGTGGAGGTGCAACTCACATTTGCAGTAGGACCCATCACAAATTTTCAGTGCGCCCTACCTCACAATAAACAACCCTAGGTCCCACAGGCAGACCGTTGGCAGGTTGAAAGCTAGGGAGATCCAAGCCAAGCTCTCAGGATATAAAATGAGGCAGAAGGAGAATCTTATCCTGTGGTTCTTCTCCATACAACGAATGACACATAAGACATAAAAAAGAAAACAATGCTGTCCCTGGAAGGAAAAGAACCAATAACCAACAAATAACCCAAAATGAGAGTCACCCATGAGTAATATCCAGAGAACTAGTTCTTCAAGTGTCTTTGATCAAGAAAGTAGGGATAGAAGGATCATACCTCAAGATCATAAAAGCCATATATGAAGGGCACCTGGGTGGCTCAGTCAGTTAAGTGTCCGACTTTGGCTCATGTCATGATCTCACAGTCCATGGGTTTGATCCCTGCGTCAGGCTCTGTGCTGACAGCTCAGAGCCTGGAGCCTGTTTCAGATTCTGTGTCTCCCTCTCTCTCTCTGCTCCTCCTCAGCTCACTCCCTGTCTCTCTCAAAAATTAAAGACATAAAAAAAATTTTAAACAAAACATATATGAAGACCCAATGCTAATACCATCCTCCATGGAGAAACACTGAGCACTTTCCCCCAAGGTCAGGAACAAGACAGGGATGTCCACTCTCGCCTTTGTTATTCAATATAGTGTTGGAAGCCTTAGCCTCAGCAATCAGTCAACATTACTGCCCTCATGTGATCGGACTCTGAGCAGAAGTCAGAGACGCTGTCTTGGTAAGACTTTTTGCCTTTTCGGCTTAGATGTCCCCAGACTCAGCTACAGCCCCCCAGAGAATGGGATGCTCATGCCATCCCATGAGGGTCTCCAAAGCTACACAAGAGGGAAAAAGCTTTTTCCCTATCCTCTTAATTTCAGTAGCTGGAGCACGAAAATTAAAGAGGAAAAAAAAAAAAAAAGCCAGGTTAACAGGAGAAAATGTTTATTTCACATGTGTACAAAGGGTTCCCAGAAAAGAGGCGAAGATGCACCGTGGGTTAGACTAGAGGCTTACACACTGTTTTAGTAAAGCACAGCGCACTACGGAGAAGTGTGTGCATGGAGGAAACGGGGTGTGGGCTTTGGGGCGGTGAACTGTGGGAAGGTAAACACATGGGGTCACCCAATGGAAGACCAGGATTATTTCAGCGAGGTTGCTTTAGGCAGACTCCAGCCATGCGGTCTCCCGTGACCAAGAGTTGTTTTCTTCCTAGTGCAGGAGAGACGAGGAAACCCCTCAACAAGGGGATTTGATGCTCTGCTTCTAGGCAGGTTGGGGGAGGACAGGGGGCTCTCTGTGCCTGTGGTCCGAATTGTCAGCCTCTCAAAAGTCTTTGTGCCAAAGCGGCATATTTGGGGGGTGGGGGTGGTATCTTCTGGGCCGCTTGCACTCAGCAGGTGGCTTACCGGGTTGCCTGTTGCAGAGAAGGGGTTGGTTCCCTGGGTAAGTGGCTGCAGGCTGTGAGTCACAGTTCTGTTTTTATATATGATCTGGCCATCGTTTGTGTATTCAGTGCCTTACTCTCTTCTGCTTTGTGACGCCTGAGGACTTGATAAGGACCCAGAGCAGCACTAGATGCCTTTAAAATCGTTTGATGTGGTCTGTCCCTACAAAATAAAAGATGAAAAACATTAACATAATTTTAAAATAGAGAATTTAGTAACTGCTCATATAATTAAAGAAAAATTAACTTCAAGCCCCACCCAGTATTTTTTTTTTTACTATAGCCTGTATTGGCTGAATTATTGGGACAGTCAGATTCTGGAGATCTAAAACGACTCACAGGCAACTTCCCCAGCATGTCGAGTACAAAGATCAAAAAACAAAGGGATATTATTGTTGCTTCCCATGTAGCATAAAATATTGTGGTATTTGGTTTCTTAATGAGTGCATCAGATTTGTGTGTGATGATGAGAGATACTAAGATGGCATCTAGAAGTAACTTTGAATTTAAAAAAAAAGTAAGATACTACTTTGAAACAAAGAAACAGAGAGTTGTTATAATTTTATTTTAAAATTTCCTTTATGGCCTTTTAAAGCAAACCTATCATTGGTAAGAGTCATGGAGTAGTCACGCACAGATCTCTGTGCAAAAATATATAGTTAGCAGTACAATGCTGAGCTAAAATGTGTTGTATATGATTATACATTTTTAAAGCTAGGACTTAAGAAGCTAGGATAAAGATCATATTACATTTAAAAAAATTTTAACGTTTATTTCATTTTGAGATAGAGAGACAGAGTATGAGTGGAGGAGGGGCAGAAAGAGAGGGAGACATAGAATCCAAAACAAGCTCGAGGCTTTGAGCTGTCCGCTCTGAGCCTGACGCAGGGCTTGAACCCACCAACCGAGAGATCATGACCGGAGCTGAAGCTGGACGCTTAACTGACTGAGCCATCCAGGCGCTCCTGATCACACTGCGTTTTAGATCAGGTATTCTGGTGGCTTAAGGGGTTAATGCGAGAGATGCAGTCACGTGTTTAGATCATTTTACAGTGAACAGTTAACTAGTAGCATTGCTGACTCATTTGGGGAATGACAAAGAGGATCAGTTATAAACCACCACTTGGAGATTTTGTAAAATGAAGGATTTCTTTCCCTGCATTTTGTTTGTGTTTGCAGTGAAGGCCACAGAGCTCCGGGAGAAGTCGCTGGGCACGCTGGACTCCTGGCACGCCTCCAAACACACACTACGCCACAAAGCCAATTGCAGAGGCTTCACTTCCAAACGTGTCTGAAGGTCACTAATTAGGGGGAAAACAAAGTCCCAGCTTTAGCAGAGGTTTGAATAAAATAAGCAAGCCCTAGTTAGAGAGGGAGCCTTCTTTGTGTGGGTGAATTTCAATAGTTTTTACACATAAAGAAATCCTGAAAAGTCTCCAATTATCGGCATTCCTTCAACTGGGAGAAAGGCCGTTTTCTCCCAGGGGGCAGAATACCTACTCCCTGTAAAATGCTGGGGTGAGCTGTTGGCAAGAGGCGGGAGGTACACACAGCCAGTCATCAATGCGGTGGTTCTGTTGCTCAAAATTTATTTTTGAACGCTGGTGTGTGTGGCTCATAACAGGGTCGCGTTGCTAAGTCAGTGGGTTGCGTGTTTCCTGATCTCATTAGTCTGGTACAACACATGCTCTGTGTCGTTCCCAGGACAGAGGGAATGTCCGGCCGTTGACATACTCTTAAGACCTGCCACCAAAACAAAGGAAGACGTAAGGCTCCTGCCCAGGAGAGCCCACGTTCTCCACAGTCTCTCACTCCGCATGAGGACAGGACACACCCTAGAAAATACTTCTCCGGTGCTCTGAGGTGCTAAATATGAATACGAACTAATAGTGATAATAAACCCCATTGCTGTTAGCACTTAGCTTGCAAAATCATTTCATGTACGTTGTCTCACCAGATCGGCAGCGAAGTCCTGTGAGTTACATTAGACAAGTATCACCATCTCTGCTTTATTTATTTTTATTAATGGTTTATCACCAAGTTGGTTTCCATATAACTCCCAGTGCTCTTCCCCACAAATGTCCCTCTCCATAACCATCTTCCCCCTTCCCTTTCCTCCCTCCCTCTTCAGCCCTCAATTTGTTCTCAGCCTTCAAAAGTCTCTCATGATTTGCCTCACTCCCTCTCCCTAGCTCCTTCCCCTGTCCTTTCCCATTCCATGGTCCCCTATTAGGTTTCTCCTGTTAGACCTATGAGTGACAGCATATGGTATCTGTCTTTCTCTGCCTGACTTATCTCACTTAGCATGACTCCCTCGAGGTCCATCCACTTTCCTACAAATGGCCAGATTTCATTCTTTCTCATTGCCATGTAGTGCTCCATTGTATATATACCACATCTTCTTGATCCATTCATCAGTTGATAGACATTTAGGCTCTTTCCATGATTTGGCTATTGTTGACATTGCTGCTATGAACATTGGGGTATATATGCCCCTATGCATCAGCACTTCTGTATCCCTTAGGTAGATCCCCAGCAGGGCTATTGCTGAGTCATGAGGAAACTGAGGGGTGCTTTGTGGCACAACCGGTTAAGCATCCAACACTTGATCTCAGCTCAGGTCACGATCTCTCAGTTTCTGGGTTCAAGCCTCGCATCCAGCCCTGTGCTGATGGTGCAGACTCTGCTTGGGATTCTCTCTCTCTCAAAATAAATTAATTAATTAATTTTAAAAAAAAAGGGAACTGAGGTTTAGAGGAGGTGCTAGAATTGCTCAAGGGGAATTTGCCTCCTAGTGGAACAAAAGTCTAAGCACGTTCTCATGAAATCAAATACAAAATACTTGTTTTGTTTTTATTAAATGTTAATTCCAGTAGAGTTAACACATAGTGTTATATTAATTTCAGTTATACAATTTAGTGATGCAACCATTTTGTACATCCCAACAAGCGCACTCCTTACTCATCTAATTACAAACTAGAATCTTTTTCAATGGCCATAAAACCTCAGCTTCTTGAGGCACCTGGGTGGCTCAGTTGGTCAAGCATCCAACTTCGGCTCAGTTCCTGGGTTGAAGCCCCACAGAAGGCTCTGTGCTAACAGCTCAGAGCCTGGAGCCTGCTTCAGAATCTGTGTCTCCCACTCTGCTCCTCCCCCACTTCTGCTCAGTTTCTCCCTCCCAAAAATAAACATTAAAAAAAAATTTTTTAAATCTCAGCTTCTTTTTAACCTTTAAATCTGGAACTAGAGATAATCATAATGAAAGTGATTAAACAATTTAGATAAGTATTTGAAAAACACATATTTAAAAATATATGAAGATTTTAGCCATTCTAAATAGTCAAGTCTTTCAACAATTATATTTACAGAATTTTTATAGTAGAAATGTTGCCAATATCTGTTTTTTAACAATCCACTATCATGATAAAAAAAAGTTAACAAATTATTTAGACCAAGCCAAATTCAACCCTTTATTAGCACACAATAAATAGGCCATTACTGTTCTGGTTGTTTCTGTACAAATAACTAAATTAGAGCAACTGCTTGACCATATAATTAATTGTTTGGGCTCAGCTGTTTCATAGCAGAAGGAGCCAGTTTAACATAATTGTTCTCAGATGCATGCAAATACATTGACAACCAGTGTTAAGTTTAAGTATTTTTTAACTTCAAGGAAGCAAAAAGATAGTTTTCTGTGGCCATCCCAGTATTCTCTAGAGAGGGAACTATATCCACATATAACTGGAGAATCTCCTTACTGGAGGGGTTATTTGTCTACGATGTGCAGATATGATGGGAAATGTGGAAATAAAGAAAGACCAATCAAATAAGAACAAGCAAATGCAATTCATTCAGTGCTTGCTGTAAGGAAGCCACCATCACTGACATTGGTCAGAGACTAGAAGTTCGAGAGAGGATGGGAAAGTGTTCTAGAAGACAGAGGCTCCAGGTGTGCCCTGATTGGAGTGTGTTGACCTTGAGGAGCTGTGGTTGAGCTAACTCGAATTGGAGACCCTATTGGCTGGTTAGGGGTGTGTTAGACTTTCTCTGGTTGGTCCTAAGTTGGAAGTGGGGACAAAAATTAGGAAAGCTATCAATTTCAATGAGGTCCTGGCTATTTGGGGTTACTTGTCCCAGAGGTTATGGTCTGGCTTCCTGGGTTGTTACTGGAGATCGTGGCCTGATTTCCTACAAGCTGACAAAGATAGCAGGTTGACTTCCTTGTCTGGTTGCTGCAGATTATGGGTCAGAGTTTTACTTTTAGATATGGTCTGACCATTCATTGTCTGTTTGTTCACTCTCAAGGGTTGAAAACTCACTTTTATAATAAAATCTTGCTCAATAAAACCACTGTGGCAAAACCCACTTCTCTTCTTGGTAACTGTATGCTCGGTGAAGGTCTTTTCCTTCCATGTCAGGCTCATGGCCAACAGCCTGACACGTATTTCCACTCAGATATCTCAGTGAAAGCAGGTTCAAAATGGAGCTCCTAGGATTCCCACACAATCTAGTTCACTTTGTAGTTTTCTCTTAATCAGTCAAGGGCAACCTCATTTAACCTGAAGTCACTTTTGACTTTCTTTCTCTTACACTCTATCTGCAAATGCTGTGAACTTTACCTTCAAAACATATCAGAGACCTGGACATGTCTCATGCCCCAACTCTCTTGTCCCTACGTTGGTACAGGGACCATACCCTGCACCTTGGACCATTCTACTCTTCTTCTTTATAGAGCGGGTCTTGTGTTTCTCCTCTAGTGGATGTCTATGTCCTTGAACACAGAGATCATCTCCCACTCTTCTCCCTTACCTGTCACACCACATGGCACATAAAAGGTTCTCTGCAAATATTCATTCAATTAAAGTAAATAATGTCCCATTAATAGGAAAAGTAGATTAACAATTTCCCATCGGCAAGCACGAAATCTGGTCAAACCAGGGAAAGCAAATCTGAGATACCTGTAATTCACCTGGAATTCTCCTCTGAGCACGTGTTCTGTGTATTTTTCCTTTCATTTAAAATAAGGGAACAATTATGCCCAGTGCAGTTTGTCTTATTGGCTTATGACAATGATCAGTTGTCAGGTAATGTAAGATTCTCAAGGGAAAGAGCTAATTATACCCCAGAGGGGCTCATTTTGAAGCTTTTCCATCCCTATTCTTCTCTCCTCTTTGAGATAGCAAAGGGAAGAGTGCCTAGCACAATGCCTGCCCAAGAGGAAACACGCAACCAACAATTCCTTTTTCTTTTTTCTATTCTTGCTCCTTCCCACATTTCGCTCTCTTTAAGATTATTTTTCACTTTACTTCTTAAGCTAAAACTCAACCCGATTAGCCAGATGTATATTTTTAAAATGTTGACCTTACTTTCCTCACTTGTAAAAGCTGAGATCTATGTTAGTTATGGAATAGAGTAACCTCCTATCTATATAAGAAAAAAATGTTCATAATAACTCACCTACACTTTGATATTTTAATGATGCATTTCTATGCCAACCAAATCCAAGTTTTGACAAACTATGAGGTATTTTTCTTTCAAGGTGACATTTAGCTTAACTTTTTCATAAAAAACCATGGGAAACTAATTACTTACAAAGCAGAAGACTCAAATTTATACCCACTTTGTCAGTAAAGTATGTGTTAGACTGTGTTGATCTGCTTAGGGACTAACTTACTAGGTTCAGAGGTGAGCTATGCCCAAGTTATTTTTGCTCTGAATGAGTGAGGCTTTGCACTGAGATACAGTGGGATTAAATACTAACAAGCTTTAATGCCACCTCTTGTCCTGTTCCTGGGGGAGTTAAAAGTTATAAATTCTTGCCATTCCACTATTCCAAATAGGCAGACACTGGGGGCAAAAAAAAAGATGTGATTGCTCTGGAAGTTTCTGGGTCTCCAAAGAAACCCAGCTCTTATCAAATAGTCAAAAGGAAAGCCTCTCCAGAAACCAACAACATCAGCACAGGTCAGAATGTTCTTCAGTGCCTCAAGCATGGCCATTGGGCCCCCTGAATCCCAGGGGCCAAGTAGGTGCCTGATTCCTTCCTACCATTCGAATGGGGCTGCCCAGGTACCAACACCCCTCCAACCTTTTATGAATAGATAGCTAAAACCAATCACATTCGTTCTTTGAACCGTTTCAAGTCAAGGTGCTTACATTGAAACTACGTGTTTTAACCAAGTTGCATCAGGCTGCTTTAAATTTAAGGACTTTGAGTCTGAAATAATTTAAGGGACACTCTGGTGATGGAAGAAAATAGTCTCATTATCAGTTAAAACACATTCTGAGAGCCTGTGGTCCAAGAGAGGTTGTCCTTGGATGCCTACCAGCACTGAGGGCTCCGAGCAGTCAGAGCACAAAGGGGAGAGGCTTTGTGGAGCCCATGGCTTCACCCCCCACTGTACGTCTCCTGGTGAAAATTAGCAACTACAGAAGAAAGGTAGAAAATGGAGGGGGTCAGAATGCACTATTCAATATGGCACTTTAGCATACGAACTATTTAGAGCTGAAAGCGATTAAAAAATGGCAGACACAAGAAGAGCTCCAGGCTCTTGTCCTTTCTGCCTAAAGCAGGGCATAAGGCTCCCTTTGTGAAGGTGTCCCCCTCTTCTCTCTCCCATGTCCGGAGGAAGAGAACAAGACTTATCCCAGGAAATGGTAAGTCAACACAAGCCTAAATCTGGAAAGTCAAAACCAGTAAGTCAACAAAACTTATTATTGATGTATTTCTATTGATATATTTAGCTCCCCACAATGTATCATCCCCAGAAGTCCGACCTCCCTGTCCTTTCTCTAGCCACTTCTCCACAATTTATCAGCCTTTGGCAACATGGTACAGGGACTCTCAAGTCTGGCCACTCCTTTTGGCTTGCATTTCTCTTATGTGAAGCTTCTCTGTGCATATGAAATAAACCTTTTCTCCTGTCAATCTGCCTTTTTTTTTTTTTTAGTTTAATTAGAAGGCCTTGACTGCTAAATCAAAGAGGGTAGGGGTGCCTGAGTGGGTCAGTTGGTTAAGCAACAGATTCTTGATTTCAGCTTAGGTCATGATCTCAGGGTTGTAAGATCAAGCTCAGTGGGTCATGAGATCGAGCCTGGCATTGGGCTCTGCACTGGGCACAGAGCCTGAGCCTGCTTGCGGTTCTCTCTCTCCCTCTACTCCCCCCTCGGCCCCTCCCCTGCCTGTGCTCTCTCTCTCTCTCTCTCTCTCTCTCTCTCTCAAAAATAAATTGAGGAGGGTAGAGGAAGGGAAGGAAGGAGAAAGAGAAGAAGGGAGGAAGGAAAGGAGAGATGGGGGAAAGGAGGGAGGAAAGGTTTGCAATGAAATAAATTTTAATTTTCTCCTAATCATCAAAAACTTAAATAGCTATCTGGGGTGCCTGAGTGGCTCAGTTGGTTGAGTGTCCGACTTTGGCTCAGGTCACGATCTCACAGTTTGTGGATTTGAGCCCCATGTTGGGCTCGTGCTGACAGCTCAGAGCCTGGAGCCTGCTTCAGATTCTGTGACTCCCTCTCTCTCTGCCCCTCCCCTGCTCATGATCTGTCTCTCTCTGTCTTTCAAAAATAAGTAAATGTTAAAAAAAAATTTTTTTAAGTTGCATTGGAAACTTTCCGTGGCAATGGACATGTTCGTTATCTTGATTGTGGTGAGGATTTCTGCTGTAAATGATTAGAAAACACAAAATACTCTACCCATGTCTCAAAGATGGCCACGTGGAACCCTTTAAATATATACAGTTGATTGTACAATATACCTCAATGAAGTTCTAACCATGAATTGACAACCCCCTGCCCCCAAATCCCATTGAGGTAGTCTACCCCATGCTCTTACCACTGTGGTTTCCTACAGAGAATGAGCCACAGTCTGTGAGTTTTCTTGCTTAATTTCCAGTGGTAAATTCTTTGGAAAGGCTTCTGAATTATAAAGATAATTTCCAGTTTATTAAACATTTTCATTTCTTTCTTGAAAACGGTGAAGAATTTGAAAATTGTTGGTATGTACTAATATTGTGTTGAGCAAGTTGGTGATTTTATAATAGACTTTATGGAAGTTAAATATACTTTCCAACAACAACAAAAAGCCACAGACATAGCGGTGGAAAATGGATTGTATCAAGTAACTTTAGGTAACTTCAATAGCCTTGGAAAAGGGCAAAATTGAGTTTCCTTCTTAAAGCAACATAAGTAAAGGGAAACAGTCAAGAATTAGGAAAGTTAGAGTAAATAAATAAGAAAATAGAAAATGCTAAAATGAACGAACCATCAATACATTGGCAAGATATCTGGATGGAAGGAGGTAAACTAGCAAAGCAAAAGTCCCTCATGAAGATGAGAAATCACAATCCCTGTGACTCAGGCTATTTTGATGTCAAGCAGACAAATGGTCCTTGTCGACTAGGGCTGTGAGAGGTGTTTTTAATAGTCATCACACCAGCCACTAATCTGCCCGTAGATCACCAGGACTGACAACTCCCAAACTCCAAATAATCTCTGCCGTGCTGAGATCCAGAATGTGTGCTTTGATGGGGCAAAGGCTTGAAGGTCTCATTTGGAAGAAAAATATTTTCCCTGATAGGGAGATGGATTGGCTAACCTTGCAGTGAATTTCCACCCACTTCTCAAAACTCACATACAGAAGAATTCATAAAAACAATCCAACTCTAACACACACTGGGGAAGGATGAATCGAGCTGACTTCAGTTACTCACACTATTTTTTTTCAATTTACTTTATTGCTAAAAGTTAATGCTGTTGAACTCTTAAAGTATTAATTTGAATGAGTGAAAGGTTTTCTCTCAATTTAAAGTGAACTTTAAGAAATGAGTTCCATCATGAAAGAGTCAGATTACCTCAGGAAATCATTTAAGTAGGGAAATAAGCCAATGACTCGTAAAAATTTCACATGTCACAAGTCCAAACATATTAAATAAACAGAGAAGGTAGAACAAGTGTGTTTGTGAGAACTGCAGACTTGATTTTCCAGATTGAGAAGTTGGGCCTGTGAGACTCAGATGGGGAAAAGAGATAAGGTGGAGACACCGTTACCTGGATATTATTATCACCCAATGAGACGTGATGATGGTTTTGATCCGGAAGGTAGTCGTGGAGGGGAAGAGAGTATGAAAGATGCTGTGTATATTTTTTGAAGTTAGAGGGGACAAACTGGATGTGGGATATTAGAAAACCAAATGGTATGTCAAGGATAACACCAAGGGTTTGGTCCTGAACGCCTGGAGAGGTGGAGTCACCATTTTCCAAGAAGAGAAAGACCGAGAAAGGAGCATGTTCGAAGGAGACCACACCAAAGTTGAGATGCTTACAAGACCCCTGATCTCTGAAATGTCAGCCAGGTATATCTATGGGCCTGGAATTCTAAGGGGAGGCAGAGGTGGAAAAATACATTTGGAAGTCATAAGCATGTGTTTAAATGTAGATGGCATTTAAGACTGCGAGAGCGACCGAGGTTACTGAAGAGTAAAGGTAGGCTGAGAAGAGATGAGATCTGAGAACAGAGTTCGGGGGCACTCTGACGTTGGCAGATTGTTAGTGCTCAGGACAGTAGGAGGATGGATGACCATGACAAAGTAGAATCCTTGAGCCATGGGAAGAGCGTTTCAAAGAGGCATGACCAGCCGTCCCAGACGCTGTGAACGGCCCACGTCAGATGGGGAATTCGTGCTGAGCTAGCCACACAGAGACATTACTGACTTAAGAGAAAGTTATTTTGTGGAGATTTGGGGGAGTGCCCCAAAAGGGAAATAGGAGATTTCTATTTCTGGCTAAGACCCTATTCCTACCCGTTCTTCCCTGGCACAACTACAGACACCCTAGCTATAACAAGTGACATGCAGAGGAAAGCTCTGAAAGGTAGAAAGAAGGAGAGCAGCCCAGAGACCTTGGAACTTGAGGCACAACATGGCAGCACGTCCCCAGACGCGGCCTCCGATCCTCCAATCCAGAGCTGCCAATGGTAAGGGTAAGGAAAGCTCTTGGCAAGCCTGTTTCCCTGGCTAAAGGCCTGGGATGGCTTAACAAGGGCCAATCTTTTTGGCAATCCTTGCCCTACTCAGGCCAACACCGACAAAACAACTGCACCCTTTCCTCACCCCTCCACGCCCTCCATGGTTTTACCAGCATTGGGCAAGGGGCTGATCTTTCTCCCAGCTCTGCTGCCCCACGGAAGTAGATGCAGCACTCTAATCACTGCCAGGTTGTCCTCGGTGGGGCTGTGGAGCACAGGCAACGGGGCTGAGCAGGGTTCCCGGTACGCTACCTCCCTCACTCCGCTCTCCTAAGATGAGAGAAGAGTGGGCAGCTGACCCTCCACCTCCGCTTGTGATCAACCAGCAGGCGGGCGAGGCAGTAGGAGGCAGGCTACCACTCCTCCCCACCTCTCTCCAGGTGCCCTGGGGAGGCTCCACTCACACTCCCGGAGTAGCCAAGTGGGAGGCTGCAACTCTCCCCTGTGCTCTCTCTGGTGGCAAGAGGGCACAGGGCGGGGACAGACTTACACTCCCACCTCCGAAGTGGTGCCGTTTGGGGCTCTGCTTTCTGCAAGGCCAAGGGAGACACAAATTTTACTCCAACTCTCTGCAGCAATGCAGGGTGAGTGCATATTTCACTTTTGCCAGAATGGTGTCAGCAAGCCCAGCAGGAACGAAGTGCACACACCCGCTGACTCTTGGGCTGCACATCAACAGGAATGCCTGCTTAAAAAGGATGAACGAGGATCCAGAATCTCATCACATAATATTCAAGATGTCCAGGATACAAGAGAAAATCAGTTACCGTGCCAGGAACCAGGAAAATCATGACTTCACTGAGAAAAGACAATCAACAAACAGCAATGCCAAGTTGAATCAGATCCTGCAATCATTTGATAGAGAACAGATATTAAAGTACCAATCACAAAATTGTATTGACAACGACAAATTCTCTCAAAACAAATTTTTTAAAATGTAAAATCCCAGCAAAGAAATAGAAGTGATAAAGCAAAATCAAAAACCAAAACAAAACAAAAAAAGTAAAAAAAAAAAAAAAAAAGGAAACTATAGAACTGAAAAATATAATTACCAAGATGGAAAAAATACTCAGTAGATTGGGCTAAATAGCAAAATGGACATGGCAGAAGACAGTGCAGTCAGATAATAAATAAAACTCACCCAAAATGTACAGCAGAGAGAATTTAGACAATCTGAATAACAGAGAGAAATATTTATTTTTTCTAGTGAATAGAAACTCAGGGACTTAGGACAATGACGTAAGAGCTAAGATTCATTTCAGCGAAGTCCCAGAGAAGGAAAGAATGGGCATGAAAACGTATCTGAACAACTAATGACTAAAAACTTCCCAAATACATAAACCTACAGATTCAAGAAACTGAATAAACCACACATAAGATAAAATCAAAGAAATCTATACCAAGACATATTATAATGAAACTTCTTAAAAGTAAAGGCAAAATTAAATATTGAAAGCACCTAGACAGAAATTACCTACCACATGTAGGGAAATACCAATTTGAATTGCACCCTATTTTTTACCTGAAACCATGGATACCAGAAGGAGATGACACAATGTTTTTTAAGTACTGAAAGAAAAAAAAATCAACCACAAATCCTATATCCATTGAAAGGATCCTTTGGGAATGAAGGAGAATTAAAAACAATTTTGGATAGAGGACAATAAAGAGGATTTGTATCATAAACCCATCCTTAAAGAATTTCTGAAGGAATTTCACTGAACAAAGTGGAAATGATAGCAGATGTCCTATAACTTCAGGGGGGAGAAAGAACATCTGTAAAAGTAGGGGAAAATATAATAGATTATCCTATATAAAATATAATAGATTATCATATTGCAACACATAAATGTATCAAATCGGATCAGAGAGCTTAAATGTATGCAATGTCAGATTTCAATTATATCTCAATAAAACTAGGGATGGGGGAGACAGAAATCTTGAAGAGAGTGACAGAGCAGCCACGGGCATCTTCCAATAATGTGGCCCGTACAATGAGGCTAGGGATGATCACACTAAGAGTTGGTGAGTGATATGGACCAAGAGCATAAGCTGCAAGCTGATGCCTTTTAATCATAGAGGAAGGACAGTCATCTGGATGTGGCATCAAAGACGAGAGACCTCCTTCCAGTCCTAGTTCTGAGGGGTGAATGAATCAAACATAGACACCAAATGAGTCAGCTACAAGGAACCAGCTATTCTTGGGTCAGGTCTAGACAGTTAGTGAAGAAGGGAAAAGGCCTACAGGGGATCTGAACCACAGAGAGAAATATAAAGAAGTTGCATATGGGTCCACACGAGCTCCAGGGGCTTTAGGGGAAGGGTTTCAAGTGTGGGAAAGGGATAGGAGGTAGGGAAAAGAGATGAAGTCTGGAGCAGGGTTCTGGGAGCCAGGTTGTTTTGGTGACTGATATAAATAGAAACAAAGAGTCTTGTATTATCATGTCTGAGGTTCTGACACACAGAAGTGCTGAGGTTGTAAGCACTAAGGTAGAAGGGAGAGAGGGGGAAGGAGTTGCCAGGACCACACAGCTCTTGGCAGGATTGGGTGGGGGAGGGACATTTAACTCCTGCCCATGTCAGTGTGGTGACAGGGGAGAAGTGAGGTTGCCAGGAACATGGAAGTTTGGGGATCTTTCTCAACTTTGCTGATGTCAACGTAGAGGCTGAAGGAGCGAAGTATCCCCAAGATGTCTCCGTGAGCCAACTATGGATCTGAAGATGAGCAACTAGATATCCTAGAGTTGGGGCTCTATCCCAAATTCTACTTTCTAGGTTTCTTTCTAGGTTTTTCCCTCCCCTCAGCGTGCTAGGGGATACATGCGGCAATGGAAAGGTTATCAAGTCACTCAACACAGTCTTGATTGCAGTAGCAATAGGACTAAATGTTAGGGTTATGAGAAGGTCATAGGAAATGCCATACGGTGGGTGAGGGGGGAAAGGGTAAAAAAATGAAGAGAGGAGGTAGTCAAAGGATTAGGAAAGTCTTTTATGGCTTATACTTCAGCCTAAGAAGAGTGGGAACCCACTGAAAGGTTATTACAGGCAGGGGAAAGGTCCGATCAGATTCACTTCTCAAAAGCATGACTTCCCTTTGGAATATGGTACCTATGGTCTTAGGTTTTCAAACAAAAGTTGCATCACTCCCATTACATTTACTAAGTACAAAATGAGTAACACAAGGCAAATTTTATGAAAATAAGAATAATCGAATCCCCCTAAGCCCTAAACTAGAGTGTCGTAATAATGCAGATCGTGAGAATAATACCATCCATCTGAGGCATTAGAGAATTTCATGGGTAATCCATGTCAAGGATCTCCCTTGTACTTGATACTTGGAGGCACCCGGTGAATGCTAGGTCTTCCACAGGACCCTTTGCTAGCATGCACTTGTTAGAATTTGGATTCTGTGATTTGGTCTGGGAAAACTTTCACAGCATTTTCTAAGAAAAGATGCAAAGTGCAGACTTCCAGAAAACTGTCCTTTGATCATGCACATAGCCATCTGCACCATCCCTCCTTAGGCTACCTTTCTGTCTCTTGAAATAAAAATGCTATTTCAGATGAGTGGCAAGTTCTCAGAAAAAAATTATCGCTTATAAACATAAAAGGACTCTATTATTTGTTCTCCATCTTAATAAACATAGTGAAGAAAAAGTAAAGTCATCCAGAGTCTATCACTCCACGCCCCCATTAGATGTTTGAAGGCCGTCAAAAAACTCTGAGCCAAGGAGATGTGTTTCTACCTCTTCATCTTTTCTTTGATTTAAAAGTAAAACTCTAACACTAGAAGGAGGAGCTAAAAAATTAAAAATAGGTAAACCAGACTTCAACAAAATTTACAACTTTCGTGCATTAAAAAACATGATCAAGAAAGTTAAAAGACAACTGCAGAATGGGAGAAAATCATTGCAAATAGTGTATCTGGTAAGGGTCTAAGATCCAGAACGTCATAAAGAACTCTTGCAACTCAACAATAAAAAGACAAAAAACGCAATTTGAAAATGGGCAAAGGACTTCAAGAGACATTTCTCCAAATGGCTACCAAGCACCCCAACAAATGCTCACATCATTAGTCATTAAGGAAATGTAGATCAAAACCACAGTGAAATGTTACTTCACACCCACTAGAGTGGCTATAATATTTTTAAAGAGATAAAAACAAGTATTGGCAAGGATGTGAAGGAATTGTAATCACATACGCTATTGGTGGGAATGTAAAATGGTGCAGGAAAACAGTCTGACAATTCCTTAAAAGGTTAAACATACAGTCAACTTATGACCCAGTAATTCCATTCATTTTCACCAGAGAGAAATGAAACCATGTCCACATGAAAAGTTGTGCATAAGTGTCCGTAGTAGCATTTTTCATGTAGAATAATGTAGAAACATAGGAAAGACATGAAATATCCATCAACTGATGAATGGGTAAATATAACATGGTACAATGGAATACTTTTCGGCCATTGAAAGGAATGCCGTCCTGACACATGTCACAGTGTGAGGGGATCTCAAAAATATTATGCTAAGTGAAAGAAGCCAGGCCCAAAAGGCCTCATATTGCATGATTCCATTTATATAAAATATTCAGAGTAGTTAAATCCTTAGACGCACCAGATTGGTGGTTGCCAGGCAATGGGGGAAGGGGAGATGGGGGGTCACTGTTTAATGGGTACGATGTTTATTTTGGGGTGATGAAATGTTTGGAAGTAGATAGAGGTGTGCTTGCATGGCTTTGTGAAAGCACTAAATGCCACTAAATTTTTCATTTTATTATTGAATTTATAAGAATTTCATTTCATGTAAAAAAAAAGAATTAAAAAGTTAACTGAGGCTACATGATGGTGAGCTATAAATGACAGGTAAAGGTTTTAGATTGTATCCTGTAAATAATAGAGATTATTTCTTAAAATGTTTTTTAAATATATGTAACATTTAGGATAGTTCGTTTTCTATGTGTGTAGTGTTTATCAAACCCCAAACAGCCAATGAGAGGTTGAACATTCTACCAGTTTGCTGCTTTGTTTAAAGGAAGCTCCCAAATTGTCAAGACTACTTATTCTATTCTTCGTTCTCCCTGCTCCTCCCCCCCCCCAATTTATGAAACTGATAAATATGGAGGCCAGTTTTGTATTCAATTCTGTATGATCACAGAGCCTCTTTCAGGCTGTGTGTGTGTGTGTGTGTGTGTGTGTGTGTGTGTGTAATTTTAGAGAGTGCAAGTGAGGGAGAGGGGCAGAGGGAGAAAAAGAGAGAGAATCGTAAGTAGGCTCCACACCCAGCACGGAGCCCAACACAAGGTTTGTTCTCATGACCCTGGGATCATGACCTGAGCTGAAGTCAAGAGTTGGACACTCAACCAACTGAGTACTCAGGCATCCCTAGCCTCTACATGAGCCTTTAAATAAGAAGCATTTTATGGGCACCTGGGATAAGAATAGGGTTTTGAAAATGCTAATTTGTGATGACCTGGAGAGAGCACGGAGAAATACATACACTAATCACAAAGTATAAAATGCAGTCAAGTGAGTTCACAGAGAAGTGTGAGGAAAAGGGGGGGGGGGACAGAGAATGAGTCAGAGGATCTCTATAATACGGATCATTCCCAGCTTGACGTGGTGTGAACACGGGGTCTGTCCCTTTAACATCCAATTGTAGTCTTATTTCCTGAAGACACAGGCAACCTTGGACATAAGATGTTAGTAAAACTAAAGATAAAAGCAGAATTCTGGACACTCAGTCAGGAAAAGGCTCTGGGTCTACTGGGTTATACTGGGCTTATATAATTGTCCGGAAACTGTCCTGCTTGCGTCCTGCATGTTTTTGACTTCAACTTGACAAAGGCTGCTGTTGAGGGGAGGAAGAGGGAAAGGACGCAAAGACAAGGCCCCAGAGGTGGCCCGCGTACCACCAGGACACCCTACCTGCCACACGTGGTTTAGAGAAACAAATCGTTCAAATGTAGGGAACTTGGGTTTGTTTTTGTTTTTGGTGATGTTTTTGCTCAACTTCTTGTTTATACGTCAAAAGCCATATTTAAATGTCATGATGTCTAGTCATTTACTTTTGTAATTTGTTTCCCTCTTCATTTTCTTTAATGATCTAATTAATAAAGGGCCTCATGGGATTTCAGTGACACTCTCTCATCTCTAAGACAAATGGCTGATGCGCACTATAAACCAACAAATGAATAAAACAGTCAGCTTAATGCTAATTAAGTGCTTCTTTCGGATTGACTGGAACACCGTTTCAGTTGCTGTTAAGATAAAACATGGTCACGGAGGCGTCTCCGATTCATTCCCATGGCTTGTTATGCTCGCCTCAATGGCAGAACATTTGGCCTGCCCTGGACGCGTCCATGTCCACCATTAAACCACAAGCTAGCTCTCTGCAAGGGGAGCCTTTTCTTACATGTCTGTACCCCAAGCAGTCAGCACCACACAGAGAAGAGAAGGAATGTTCAGCTAATGGATATGAACTTGGTATGGGTTTCATGCCTTGCTCACTGCTGTGTCTTCAGTATGGAGTTAAGATCTAGCACATTGCAAGGCCTCAAACACATACTTGTTGAATGAATGAATGAATGAATGAATGAAAAGTTAATTAAGAGATGGATACCTTCAGCCATTTTCATTCCTTTGAGCTCACTACCAGTATTAAAATATCAAGTAGGAGGGGCTTTTTAAAAATGTTTTAGTTCATTTGTTTATTTTGAGAGAGAGAGAGAGAGAGAGAGAGAGAGAGAGAGAGCGCATGAGCAGGATAGGGAAAGAGAGAGAGGGAGACAGAGAATCCCAAGCAGGCATAGGGCTTGATGCAGGGCTCGAACCCACAAGATTATGATCTGAGCTTAACTCACTGAGCCACCCAGGCATCCCCAAAAGAAAGTTTAAAAAATTAGATCTCCATTTGGATTTTGGTCCACATATTGACTAACATCTGCATGTTGGCCGCATCAAGATATCTGATACTATGAATCTGAATGATTGAATGTTAGACTTCTCTAGACATTTTCCCGTGGTGAGGTACAATCATTTTCTTGGGGAGTACTATTTGTTAAGACTCTTGTATATAAAACTAAATATAAAAATGGATTTCTAATCTAGTTCCTTTCTAGATAAGAATCATTCTGTGCCAGGTATCAGCACACTGAGTCCACATGATATTCCTGCCTTCCTTTCTTAGCTGAAATGTCCTTCTCCCCCTGGGAAATGACCTGAAATTTCTGCTCATGATTTGCTCATGCTTTGTGTCATCACGGATAACTGTGGCCTCCTTTCTTGCCTTTAAAGTAATTTTGTTTTGGTCAGAAATGTTTCTACATTGTACTGTACCCCACAAAGTAATGTCCTTTCACCCTTGAGAAATCACAGCAAAAGTAAGCAGGGACACAATAGAATCTTCCATGTTATTTAAAACACCCTTTAAAAAAAAAAAGATGTTCACATATATTAAAAACTTATCAGATATTTTAGGAAATGTCTTTGTTAATTGGCAAGTCAATGTAAGTATAACAAAGTAATGATGTTCAAACTTGTAACATTGACCAAAGACATGAAATTTAAGTTCCTCTCTATGCCTAGAATCATAGAAAATGTGTTATTATAGAAATGCTTAAGTACTGGGTGTACACTGTTTTAACCAAAATCTCAGCTCTTTCAAATACTTATGGTGTAAACTATTGTGTGTATGTATAAATATGTAAATGTAAAAGCATAATCTCGATTTTTTCCAAATACTTATGATATAAACCATGTCATATGATGTGTTTCTATTTATAGAGATTGGTGAGCACATTATCATTTGTATCTTTGGAACTAAATGCTTCACAGTTACTGGGGTGATTATTAAACCTATGACTAAGTCACAGAGTATAAAAAAGTAACTGAGTGTTAGATATGATATGTATCTGTTTCTTGGCCTGCCAGAATGTTCTGATGATAAAGTAGATAATGTTAATATATACATAGAACCAAAATACTTTTCTATCTAGGGGTGCCTTGGTGGCCCAGTTGGTTAAATGTCAGACTCAGTTTCAGCTCAGGTCATGATCTCACAGTTTCATGAGTTCAAGTCCCACATCAGGCTCTGTGCTGACAACTCAGAGCCTGTTTGAGATTCTCTCTCTTTCCCCCCTCTCTCTGTCCCCCCCACACTGTCTTGGTCTCTCTCTAAAATAAACAAACTTAAAAAAATATATTTTTGCCTATAATAAATGCTAAAGCATTAGGTTCTAGGGGGAAAAATCGCACATTCATCATGCAAAGTTGTTTGCCAGCCAGAAACATTTCAGGAAAATCTCTCTCTCTCTCTCTCTCTCTCTCTCTCGCTCTCGCTCTCGCTCTCGCTCTCCCCCTCTCTCTTTGCATTAGTTACTGTGTATTCTTTGATAGAAGATTCAAGATTCTCAGCTTGCTTAAGGGAGCCTCTCCAAAACTGTGCTCTTTGAAACAGAAATGTTCATAATGGCACTTTCAACAATAGCCAAATCATGGAAAGAGCCTAAATGTCCATCACCTGATGAACGGATCAAGAAGATGTAGTATATATACACAATGGAGTACTACATGGCAGTGAGAAAGAATGAAATCTGGCCAGTCGTAGCAAAGTGGATGGACCTCGAGGGTGTCATGCTAAGCGAAATAAGTCAGGTGAAGAAGGACAGATACCATATGTTGTCACTCATAGGTCTAACAGGAGAACAGGAGAAACCTAATGGAGGATCAGGGGGAGGGGAAGGGGGTAAAAAGAGTTGGGGAGAGGGAGGGAGGCAAATCATGAGAGACTCTTGAATACTGAAAACAAACTGAGGGCTCAAGGGGGAGGGGGAAAGGGGAAGAGGGTGATGGGCATGGAGGAGGGCACTTGTGGGGAAGAGCACTGGGTGTTATATGGAAACCAACTTGACAATAAACTATAAATAAAAAAATAAAAATAAAAAAACAATGTTCTTTATATAACCAGGAAAAAAGAAAAAAGAAACAGAAATGTTCTTTTGCCAGCATTAAGACAAATCTAGACTTTAGTTTGGTTACTCTCTTACATATTTGAACAGAGCATTTAAAATTAGGGCCTGGTGTACCTGAGTGGTTCAGTCGGTTAAGTGTGTCTGACTCTTGATTTCGGCTCAGGTCATGGTCTCACAGCCATGAGATTGAGTCCTGCATTGGGCACCACTCAGGGTGTGGGGCCTGCTAAAATTCTCTCTCCTCCCTCTGCCCCTACCCCGACTAGTGCTCTCTTTGTCTCTAAAATAAAATAAAATAATAAAATAAGGGCCAAAGCAAAGATGCCTGCAGATACTGTTTCAAAATACACTGTTTCCAGCACCAGTACTGTGAGCTAAAATGAGCATAAATCAGGGATAGTTAAGAACACAGAAAAAAGATGTTGCTCTCTTACAGGACAAAGGGAATTGTAACAAGTCTTGTGAGTTTGTTACAGTTATTATTGGTTTTTGTTTTTCTTCAAGGCTCTTTTTTTTTTAATGTTTTTTTTTTTATTTATTTTTGAGACAGAGAGAGACAGAGCATGAGAAGGGGAGGGGCAGAGAGAGAAGGAGACACAGCACCGGAAGCTGGCTCCAGGCTCTGTGCTAGCTGTCAGCACAGAACCTGACGCGGGGTTGGAACCCACGAACATGAGATCTGACCTGAGCCGAAGTCGGAGGCTTAACTGACTGAGCCACCCAGGCGCCCCTCCAAAGCTCTTTCTAAGAGAATTAAACTAAAAAAATTTAGACCATCAGGGTTGTTCAAATGTCAACAAATGTTGAATCTGTCATATCTTCCCTTTAAATTCCAATTGTTAAGTATAAATCATCAAAGAAAATCAGTTATATACATGTTGTAGAGTAGCATCCTCTATATGCAACGGTACTCAGAGTAATGGGAAAAATTCTCAATAACTGTCAGAGTTGAGATTCACAACTTCCTAAAATATTGTTAAACTGCACTGTGTTACAGTATAATTTTCAAAAACGTAAAATCATCACTCTCATGTGTATATAGAATGAACATATGTGAAACAAAATTTTTAAGTAATCACCGAAAGAGACAGTAAGACGTTAAGCCAAATCCGAAAGCACTTAAGAATTAATGTCTCACCAGCAGTGCAAACTGGTGCAGTTATCTGGCAAATAGTACGAGGCTTCCTTAAAAAATTAAAAATAGAACTACCCTAGGACCCAGACTACCAGGTATTTATCCAAAGGATACAAAAATGCTGATTCCAAGAGGGCGCATGCACTTCTTTATTTACAACAGCACTATCAACAACAGTCAAAGTATGGAAAGAGCCCAAATGCTCATCAGTTGACAAATGAATCAAGATACACGTGTACAATGGAATATTACTCCATGACCAAAAGGAATAAAATCCTGCCATTTGCTACAATGTGGATGGAACTAAAATGTGTTATGCTAAACAAAATAAGTCAGTCACAGAAAGATAAATATCATATGATTTCACACATGTGTGGAATTTAAGAAACAAAACAGATGAACATAGGGGAAGGGAAGCAAAAATAAGATAAAAACAGAGGAGGAGGCAAACCATAAGAGAGGCTTAAACACAGAGAACAAACTGAGGGTTGCTGGAGGGATGTTGGGTGGGGGGATGGGCTAAATGGTTGAAGGGCATTGAGGAAGGTACTTGTTGGGATGAGCACTGGGTGTTGTATGTAAGTCATGAATCTCTAAATTCTATTCCTGAAACCATTATTACACTACATGTTAACCAACTTGAATTTAAATATTTTATTTTACAAAAAGAATTTACGTCCTAAGGCTATTTGACAAGAAAATGTTAGAATAAAATTGCTACGTTAGATATAAAACTGGTTTAAGTCCAACAGGTCATTGACCACATCTCTGGAGAGGTTAGTGAACCAACAAAAACTACTTGTATCTCTGTGAGCCAAAAATCTACAAGTTAACTGTTGCTTGTACAGGGTAACTTGCTCAAACAAAAATCAAGCCCGGTGCTTCATTGAAAGAATGGCTAGTGACCATTTGCCTAATTCCAAGTTTCAGATAGAAATAGTATGTCTGGGTTTCCTCCGTATTCAACTATCTTGTTTTACCATGTTGCTAATTCTGTACAGCCAAGTATGAGACATGTCCACACGACAACAATATCAATAATCCAAAGTAAGTAATTACTGGCTTCAGAGGTTTAATTAACATCTATTCATTCAACAAATATTTTAATAATAATAACAATAATAATAATAACAGCTAAAAGGTAACATTTGTAGAGCTTTTCCTGTGTTCCAGATACTGTGCTTAAAAGATACAAGTGTTATGATATAGTAAGTACAGATAAGAGAGGACCAGGGCCTGTTGTAAAGATACTGAGCCCAGTGCAAGGGGTCCTGAAAAGCTTTTTAATGTCATATCTATAAATGCAATATTACTTAGTTTGGTAATGTGATTTGGTTATATTGTTGTCTATTTTCTACCTTCATGAAGCCCACCAGAACTAAACACAAAATTGTAACCCATTACCAGCCTATCTTCTTCATTTATTCCTCACTTAGAAAAGAAGGTAGGAAATGCTTATTAAAAACGTGAACAAGTCTTTGGGTCTTATAGATTATTTTTGTGGTGTTATACTTAAGAAATTATTTTTTCAAATAAAAATTGATCATTGTAATACTTTGAATTTAATGCCTAACAATAGTGTTGCAAATTGATTATTATACATCCCATTTATATATTAATATCGACTTAAATTTTACAATATGGAAAGATATACCTTAGCTTACAAACAGAGATGTCAATTACATGCAGCCCAAATTTGCCCCTACGGTAAACGCTTGGAGGTACCTTCTAATCTTTGTAGACCTCAGTACTTTCAATTCAGAGTTTTCCATGAGATTCTTTTATGGGCAACTTCACAACACATAAGCCTACCCAGTGTGGGCTTAAGTACATGATTTTTCCAGGTCTTTCTGTATCACTGGCTTCTTTGTGCCACCTAGTGAATGTTTACAAAGTGTTCATAGAGAAAAAATTCTGTAAGCTTTTGCTGCAGACATGCAATTTAATGATATTTAAGGTATATAATCTTTTTATAAAATTCATTTATCTTTGCTATCACTGAATAAATATTAATGCCCTTTCCATAAAATTCACAGCCCCAAAATAAAGGTTTTATGAAACCAACAGAGAACATAAATTTTGCAGCAGCACAAAGGGATTTACTTTTATGAAAGAGCATTTCCATTATGTTTTACTTTGTTACTTGGAAGACTTTCCTCAATATTTACACTCTACATTTTTGTCTATTATGCCCTTAAATGAGGAGCAGTTTCAAATAAAACCGTTTTCATTTCTTTGCTTGACTGGGGCAGAATTTTTCATTTAGATTTTCTTACTTGATTCTTGATTCTTGATTCTTACTTGATTTCTTACTTGATTAGATTTTCTTACTTGAGTTTTGATTCCCTGTGTAGAAAATGTTAGTGGCATGACATGAGAAACAAAATCTCATTTTTTACATGTTTCCGTTCTTCACTACCCCTACTACTCCCCACAACCCAGATTTGAAAAAGCTGCTCTTGACCATAGTTTAGCTCCATGTTATCAAAGAAAGAGATTTCTAAAAGATATCGCATAACACAGTCAACAAAGTATAACTTCGAATAGAAAATCAAACTTCTAATTTGCAATTTTCTTTACACCTGCCTAGATCATCACTTTCATGACACCAGGGGTGAGAATGCTTGTTTAAAAAATATTCATCTTAGCAAACAAGGAATAGAGAGGAACTTCCTCAACTTGATAAAGAACATCTACAGGAAACCTGTACTACTATACTTAATGGTGAGAAGCTAGCAGCCTTCCCACTAAAATCAGGAACAAAGAAAGACATCTCTCTCACTACTTCTTTTCAACATCTTATGAGAAGTCCTAGGTAATGCAATGAGACAAGAAAAGGAACTAAAAGGCATAGGAAGGAAGGAAGGAAGAAGGAAGGAAGGAAGGAAGGAAGGAAGGGAGGAAGGAAGGAAGGAAGGGAGGAAGGAAGGAAGGAAGGAAGGAAGGAAGGAAGAAGGAAGGAAGGAAACAGTTCTTCTTTACAGCTGACGTGATTATTTATGTAGAAATAGAAGTCGAATTGTGGTTACCAAAGACCAGGGGTTGGGGGTGGGGAGTGACTGGGAAATGGAGAGATACTGTTTGAGGGTACAAAGCTGTAACTTGTAGATAACCAAGTCCTAAAGATCTAATGCACAGCATAGTGATTATCATTAACAATACTATTTTATAAACTTCAGAGTTGCTAAGAATCTACAACTCAATTGTTCCCATGAGAAAGAAATGATAATTGGGGCACCTGGGTGGCTCAGTCGGTTAAGTATTCAACTTTGGCTCAGGTCATGAGTTCAAGACCCACGTTGGGTGCAGAGATTATTTACAAATAACTCTAATCAATAGAAAAATGAACAACTCAATTTAAAAACTGAACAAAAGACATCCTTCCAAGGATGATAAACATTTAAGGAATTGCAAATTAAAACAAAAATCAGATACCTCTCCATACCTATTAGAATGCGTAAAATCCAAAACACCGATAACACCAAATGCTGGAGAACATGTAAAGCACCAAGAACTCTCATCCACTGCTGCTGAGAATACAAAATGGTACAGCCGCTTTAGAGGACACTTTAGCAGTGTCTGTGCATATGTGGAGGCAGAGAATGTATGGGAACTCTGAACTTTCAATTCAATTTTGCCATGAATCAAAACTCTAAAAGTGGCATGTCACATACTCATAATACCAAACATATGTATGTATTTACATCTATTTAGGTTGGAGTAACTCATAAGAGAATGTCTCCCCACTTAACATTAAGAAAAAGCCAGATAAGTTACAAACTCCTAATTTATTAGAGCCCATTAGAGAGAGATGTTAGTACATAACAGAGAGAGTTAGGACACAACAGTCTACTTCATCGTTGGGAGAACACAGAGGAAAATAAACCAGTCATAAAAATACATCAGAACAACACAACTGAAATGTTTACAAACTCTTCATGGCTGAGTATGGGGTAATCTGATAGTCTTAGGTCCTCAAGAGCTGGGGCACAAAGGAGTGTGCACCGTGGAGTGTAACCTGATATCAAGGTTTTCTTTTTCTTACTGTAGTCTAAGTGCCTGACAGTATGCTTGCGATTGTTGGGGTGCTGGGGGCCACATTGGCCTTGCTGGATGACACAGCCATAGTGAGGAAATGGCAGACGTTTGCACAGCTCCTGCCACGAGAGGCAAAACTGGTATCTCCTTCTGCTACTACTGCTCATGTTGAAAATAATATTCCCCACACAGTTACCCCATGAGAAAAAAACATTTTCCTGTCCATGCATAAGAGATTTTAGATCAAAACACTATAGATGTTTGACAAAAGGCTCTTCTAATGAGACTTGCCGACCCAAAACATAGACTTAAAGGGGTTAAAAACAAAAAAATTGCATTTGAGTCTGGCCCAGAGAAAAGGAACCTAATTTGGAGATAAGAAATAAATACAAGGTCAAAAACATAGTTCATTTGAGTCGGGTCTAGAGAGAAGTGGAGACTATACTGGTGATTAGAAGTGGAAGGCAAGGACAGAACATAGTGCCTTCCCAAGGTCTACATTCTACCTTGTGCTGACTTCGGTTATGAGGATGGATAAGAATGTGGGAAACCCAGGTCGAAGGTCAACACACATAGCGCCCCCATTGTGCTTGCATCAAAGAAAGGGCTTTCTCAAACAACTTGTTAGCAAACATTCTTCTTGTGGTTTGTGAGCCTAATAAAACGGCTCCTGGCCTATCTGTGTACAGCTTGACCTATGTTTTAATCTTAGCTTCACTGGCTTAAATGATATGTATGTCATCCTGTTTTTTGCTGAAGACATCCTATTATGTTCTTGGTTGTGGGATTTGCTCAGCCTCACTGTACGTGTGTTACATGACTTGGTTGTAATTTGTTAATCAAAAACAAAGTCATAATTATTGGCAAAAAAACCAACCCATATTAAATGAGATAGGTTTGTCACTTTCTTAATCTTGGGGACTATGCAAAAATGAATGAGATAGTTCTCTGTATACTTTCAATGATTAAAGCATCTTATCATAAAAAATCAGTCTTTATAAAAAATTTCTATTTTTCTAATGTCATCACTTCCAATGATTAAAACATTTTATCACTAAGAATTAGTCACTGTAAACAATTCCTATTTTCTGATGTCATGTTATTGCCTGATCAATAAAAAGAGACACCAAAGCAGACAGAGCAGAGATGCCTGCCTGGTGATCAAGAAAGAAACATGTGGCTCTCTCATCAGTCTCTCACGCTGACACTGTCCATCCTTCCTGGGACCCCTGGACCTGCTGGAGCTGGACTCTGGCACTGGGGCATCCATTTCAAAGACCTCCATCTAGAATAAACATATTGCCCAGCTGTACGAGACAGCTACTCCCTAAACACCTAGGTAGGAAACCAGGCTGTCCCATCCATGAAGTTCTCCTCTTAGAAAGTCCCCCACAAAACTGAGTGCGATCTGGCTTTTCCCTTCCTGTGCCCTAATTCCCATTCTTATGCTTTAGGTTTGCTGGCAAAGAGTGAATCCGTGAGGTCCTTGGCACCCCATCCTTGACTCGATAAAGGCAGAGCCCTAGGGCTGTGTCCCTCCCTCCGTCTACATGTGACCTCATCACGTGGCCCCACGGTTTATTATGTACCCTTAGGACTTGTGAGTAATAGATCCTTTTTTTTTCCCCAAAGTCTCCTGATGGTCGTTGCTGAGGCACATCCTGCCTTCAAAGTAAGACAGCAAGGGCCAGGGGCCAGTCCAGTCACAGCATTTCAGGGAAATGCCTGTGGGGGCTTGCCAGGAGCAGTGTGGGCCCAGGAGAGTGCCTGGCACATTTCTAGCCGGTGCATCACTCTCAGTAGGCTGAGGCCAACACTACCCACTCACTTTGTTCCCTTTTTCAGCAGCATCCATGGGGGCGGCATGGAGGGGAGGATCCACAGGAGAATGTGAGAGCCCGGCAGACCTGAGAGAGCCACCCCATTGGAGCATAGGCTTGGGACCTCTCCTCCTTCCTGGACCAGTTTGTAAAGGAAAGAAAGCTGTCTTCCAGGAAAACCCCCATCCAACTTACATGTTTAGGAACATGACCTCTGGGAGAAGTGAGGAATGAAATGCCAAATACTGCTGCTGACCGGCAAGACACATTCCCAATACCTGTGCTCAAGTGAAGGCCCAGTCCCCTGGGCGCAGTGGAGTAAACCCCCGTCTGTGGCTGTGGGAGGGCTCAGAGACTCCGTACTGCCACAAAGCAGAAGTGTGTTGTTGGGAGGGGAGGAGCAGACTGGCCCCAGCCCCAGATGCCCCTGCAGTACAAGGCAGAGGGTGGCCAGTGCACGAGGAAAGCCAGAGGCTGAGAAAGAGCTACCCAGGACGCCCAGGTGCACAGGCCTGCCTTAAAACAAGGTGGAAGAAGAGACCCAGGAAAACCCCACCGCTAGTCTCCGCACTGCACCCGTCACCCGCCTCGGTAGTCTATCCTTTGGGGATACACAAGAGTGTGGTTCAGGGGCCCTGTCCTGGGTAATGCTGAGACTCTGCAGCAGGTGAGAACAAGCCTCCGGCACTCAGGCGCCACGCTTAGCACCGACTGAGCAGCAGTGCGCGGCAGGAGAAATCAGGAATCCATGGCATACTGAAAGTGACAAACTCCAACAAATCCCAAACCCAGCCCAGTTGCAGACCACGTTAACTCCAACCTTCATATTAATGACTGACAGAGAAGAGACTTGCCCATTTCCAGGTGCAAATTGTACTTTTTTTTTTTTTTTTTTTACAAAACACAATATCTGATATTCCTTTACAAATTACAATGCATAACCAAAAAAAAAAAAAAGGCAAAGAAAAAGAAGACTCATTGACAAGAGAAAAAGCAATAGATAGATCAGAAACCACAGAAATCAGCCCACATATTGGAACTGTCAGATAGGAACCTTAAAATCATTCTCATGGTTACGTGACTGACTTTGGCTTGGGTCATGATCTGACGGGTCCGAGCTCTGCGTTGAGCTCTGTGCTGACAGCTCAGGGCCTGAAGCCTGCTTCAGATTCTGTGACTCCCTCTCCCTCTGTCTCTCCCCCATTCATGCTCTGTTTCTCTCTGTCTCAATAATAAATAAGCATTAAAAAATAAAATAAAATTGTTCTTATTAATAAATTAAGTAACCTAGAAGGAAGATAGAATATGTGCATGAAGATGTGGGGAATTTCAGGAAAATATGGTAATTAGGTGCCTTCTGGCCAGAAGGGACTGTCTTGGCAGGATGCCTTGGGGCCCTACGAGACATCCCCAACCGCGACAGAAGATGACATCTGTCAGGAACAGGTGAAGGATCTCCATCAACGGTTTCATCACATCTTCCCACGACGGTCTGGCCAGCAGCCTTCTCCTGGCTTGCTCATGGCAAATGCAGCAGAACAGGGAAAGCTGTCTCCTCAAAATGCCTCCAGGAATAAAGGCTGGACTGGACAGGATATTGATTCTGCTGCCTTTATTGGCTAAAATAAGAAAAAAAATCAGACAGTGCAGGAATTACACAGAGGTCACCAAGAGGATAAAAAGTTTCCTTTTTCCCTTCAGTAAAACTCCAGAGAGACTGAAAGTCCCCATAAAAAGAACCTGCAGGTATTTGGACAGTAACAGGAGCCATGACTCACAAGGAAAAGGAAGACATGATTAATAAAGAGAGATGACAAATGGCAAAGATACACAGCTCAACAGGGACCTACATGGAGACAAGCTGATGAGGTGCAGTGATGGTTTATAGATTCAGAATCAGACAGGGTGAACACTGAAGACGTGGATTAGTCTCACCCAGCATTTGCCAGGGCAGAACAGAGGGTGGGGTGCCGTGGCCACCTCTCTTCTGCTGCCGGCCACCTCCGGGCCCAATCGACTCTATCTATCTATCAACTATCTATTTTTAGAGAAAGTGCAAGTAGGGGAGGGGCAGAGAGAAAAGGAGAGAGAATCCCAAGCAGGCTCCACACTGTCAGTGCAGAGACTGACCTCGGGCTTGAACCCACAAACCGTGAGATCATGACCTGAGCCAAAAGCAAGAGTCAGACACGTAACCAATGGAGCTACCCAGGTGTCTACAAATTGACTCTCTTTTTGACCAAACAGAATCTATGGCTTCATCTGCATCAAGAGAGGCAGAAGAGGGAAATGAACTAGGAATCTACCAGGAAGCATGCAAGGTAACCTGCCTTTCGTTGGGGCATTTCTGATGGAGCAGAGTACCTCTGTCACTTGCCAGAGACCCAGGTCCTTCTCTGTCCTGGCCAGATAAACCCACTGCCTGACTTTCAGATTCTCTCTCTGCCCTGCTAAGGAATGTGTCTGGGGCACTCAGTCCTTATGAGGAAAATGGAGTTGGATGTCCAATCAGACACAAAAATCAAACAAATGAAAAACTCATACATTATCAGGTCCAATGTAAAATTACAAGATTCATACACATGCATACTTGTATACTCAGACACATACCTACCAACCTGTATACTGCAGGCATACATATGCACAAAAATCACATCATCTGGTGATACTTCCCTTGTAATATTCACCAAAAATTGTCTTGTTATTGATTTCTTCTTTGCTTGTCTTCTGTATACCTTTCTCATCTAGCATGTAAGTTCCAGGTGTATTAAGTCCCTATTTGTCTGGTCCATGAGTGTATTCCTAGTACCCGGAATAGAACCTGCAACACAGAGTAAATACTCCATCCATAATATCGGTTGACTGAATCATTGAGTCCTCACCCACATTTGTCTCCCACTACGGTCCAGCTCAAAATGAGTGAAAACTTGAGTGTGCCTAGACTGTGAAGAGAGAGAACCAGCAAAGGAGAAGGAAGAGACTGGAGCAAGAATAATGGATGAGAGTGTTTCATGATGGAGACAGGCACCAATTTCATGGTCAGGGAAAAGAAATGGCGTCCACAATGGCACCAAAGCTGGACAGCAAGGGCCCTGTGGAAGAGTAAGACATTGAAAGAATTTCTACTTAACTGCCATCATTTAATGAAAATTAGAGGAAAGACTGTCAGTTGCAGGTAGAAAGGGGTTAGGGGGTGGACCTGGATCTGTTTGTTTGCTGTGAATAGAGCTAGCCTCCTTACGTGTAGCCCTTTTGTGATTGTGATTATCAGTTTTTAAATGTAGGAATCTGCTGAACTCTGACCATGACCCTAGAGAGCAGGAATGATGTCCGCTGGTGCTGCACTGATCACGCAGTGCCAGCACAGAGTGCGGGTTTAGGAAAGGTGTGGAAAATCCCCTGAGGCCAACTGAAGAGGACGACTGTGATCACAGGAACGGATTTCCAGGTGGGGCTGAAGGCTCGCTTGGGGCAGTCCCTGAATATCAGTTGTGCCGATCTGAAGGCAAATGGTCCTAGGGTCTAACCACCTATGTATCCTTCGGTAATGTATTCTAACTTCTTAAGCCTCAGTTTTATGCTTTCTAAAACTGTCTGCATAGGGATGTCATATGGAAACAAAGAAGGATGCTTGTAAAACTCTTAGGCGGGGACAACATACACACGAATTACTGGTTGCGTGATGCCGTTCACTGTGTCTTGATTGTTTCGTGTATTTCGCCAGAGCACACCAGAAGCAAAGAACCATGTTTCACCATCTCTGTGTCCCTAATGTCTGGTACGACGCTCAGTCACATATGAACAAGGCAGAGGATTATAGCTGCCCCCACATATCAGTTCCCTCTTTCTTTCTCACGGCACTGGTTGTATCCCAGGCAAAAGTGTGTACAGCTACAGTATGCACATTGCCAGGCTCCCTTGTGGCTAAGAGCACCATGGGAAATGGTCCCCGGATGTTCGTGCAAACCCATTGGAGATCTCCAGGAAAATTGTGGCTTTTTCTATGAATATGACCTCATTCTTTATTTCTTGTCTTCCTCCCTGAAGGGAATGCAGAAAAGAGGCTAGGATTCAGGCAGCCACGTTGAGAGGATGAAGTGGTAAGACAGTGTGTGATATGGATGGTGGAAGAAAGAGTTTAAGGGGTCTGGAACATTCACGACGTCACACAGCCGCCGCATCAACTCTGAACTGCCAGCCTCCAGACCTACAAGGAAAATTCTTCTCCAAAAAAGGAGAGAATAATGTGGAGAATAATGTTACTCACTTGGTTTCATCTATCAGTTGCTAAAAGGCTGGTTTATCTTGTAGTTAATCGCCCAGGTCTATCAACAGTCACGTAACAGAATTAAAAGGAGGTTGTGTTTAAATTTATTATATTTGGAGAAATCCAGATGTTTGAGATTATACAAAAAATAACATCCAAATAAAGTTACTGATAAATTAAAATCCTATGTTTTAATCATGTAGATGTAAGTATAGAATTAACATTTAAGTTTTCTCACAATATATTTCCAAACATATATCAAGTTTGAACGAATACAGAAGATTAATATAATTGCTGGAGTTGTTACAAGTCAGCATTATTTTAGGATTATATCAATGTTTTACATTTGGTGGGTTTAATTTAACTTTGTAATTTTGGCTTTAATAAACCAGACATGGTTACATGATCAGGAGAAAATTGTTCTGAAGAAAACGTGGCGTGTTTGCAGAAAAGACCCAGCAATCCTGAATACCAAATACTTCTATTTCTTTTCTAACAAACCTTGTCTCAGCGCTCCATCTGGTGGCTGCTGCCACAAAACAGACTTTTATCAGCTGCCTGGATTTTAAATCATTTTCAGGATTTTTTTTTAATTTCAAAGAATATTTACCTCAACCTTAAACTCTTGGTAGGCAGCTAACCTGCCTTATGCCTCAGTGTCTGGGCTTAAAGAGAGTCCATCATCTATCCTTCTATTCAAAGGCATTCACTGAGTACTTATTGTTGAAGGTAAACTGGGGCATATTAAAAAGTTTCAGGGTTTATCTGAGAAACAAATCTCCTTAAATCAGGCAGCACCAACCTGGAAGTGCTCAGAAACATTCCACCAAGAAGAGGCAGAAAAAAATTTTCACGCACCAAGAGGTAAAGGCAAAGAAAGGATATCATTTGGGTACAAGGTAAGCAATTACTGTATTTGGGAAAGACTGTGTGGCTGTTGGTGATTGTTTTGACTTCTCAACCATGAGGCATTCACAGGCTTAATTTTTTGTTTGCTCACACGGGCTGGTAAGGCATTAGAACCACACTCTAATGGCCTCGCTGTGTAGTTAATTTAACAGCACGACGCACCAGCCTGTCTTAGATGTCAGGACGCAGGGATCCAGGAAGCCTGCTCCAGTGCTCAGAGGGGTCACATTCCAGTGGGAACGACAGACAAAGGTTGAGCAAATAAAGAAACAAAACCCCTAGAAATTGTAATGGAAAGAAACAAGCAGTCAAAATAGAGAATAGAGGCAAGTAATGTGGCAGGACCTTCTCTCTAAGGAGATAAAATGTAACTTGACTTCAAGGATGAGAAAAAAATTGGGCAAACCCAAAAAGTCCAAAGGGTCACAAGGCCCCGATTTTATGTCTGTGATTGTACCGAACATCAAACTTGAGCAAGCTCTGCCCTTCTGCTCTCCAGAGGTCTCTGTCCTCCCAGAAAGAGCGGAAGAAGCATCCCGGGCAAAGCAGAGACCAGGTGCAGGGGTGGGGCTGGGCACTGTCATGGGGCAGGCAGTGTGGTGACTGAGGTAAAAAAAAAAAAAAATGGCCACATCATGGAATCATGCAGTTCCTTCTAGAACACAGTAGGGAATTTGGATTTTGCTCAGACTGTGATTTGAGAGACATATCCAGGGCCGTGAATGAAACGATTTATATTGTTTATATTGGAACAGGATCACTTTGGCTGCTATCTGGCAAGGGGACGGAGAGAGGCAGGAATGGGAGTCTGTGTATCAGTTACAAGATTGTCCCAATAGTGTGGCAAGAAATAGTTGTAGGTTGTGCTGGGGGGACTTCAGTGAGGGGGGAGAGAGGGGGGCAGTAGGCAGGACAGAGAAAAGAGCACTGTGCACTCATGCAAGATCTAGTGTAAAGATAGAATCAAAAGCCCCTGCTGATAAACTGATTAGAGGGGCAGAAAAAGGGCAAGAAACTGAAAACAAATCTCCAGACGGAGCTACATATGGATTCGGGAAGAGCAGGAGCACACAGGTTTGGGGTGGGGTTGGACTGGGGAGCAAATGCTCTGTTTAGGGGGCTTGTCGCCCCAAAGATTGTTTCTGAGACATGTGAGTAAGATGTTAGGTGGAAGTCAGACATACGGCTTTGATCTAGAGATCAGAGGAAGTGATCATGAGGCAGGAAACCTGAACACCATCAGGGGCTCGAAGGTATTTGACAGGTTTGTTCAGATCAGCGATGGAGGGTGTGGAAAGAGGCAGAAGCTCGAACCGAAGGACGCCAATGCTCTGCTGTCACAACGACATAGAAGGACCCAGTAATCCACAGTGCAAGGATGAGTGAGTACGCTAGGAGGAAACTGTCACCCTCAAAGATACGGTCTCAAGCCTCGAAAGGGACAGCTTTCCCCCAGGAGGACACATGGAGTCCTGTGAGTGGCCTGGCAGAACAGGGAGAGAATCTTAGAGGGTGTACAGAGCAGGCGAGGGGAGGGAGCACGGACAAAATCGGACGCAACTCTTTCCAGACTGGACGTAGAGGGAAGCACAGAAGGGATCAGCAGACATAGAAGAAACAGGGTCAGAGACTATTTCTTCTTGGGAAGGCTGTACTCTCCTTCCCCCCCCCCCCCAAAAGTGTCTAAACATGCAAAGTATGAAAAGTGAACGTACAGAAAGGTTTATGAAAGTGTTTAAACTTGCAGAAAACCTGAAAGAAAAGTACAAGTACAGTAGAGCTTTGGTTGGCGAGCAGAATTCGTTCCAGAAACATGCTTGCAATCCCAAGTGCTCGTATATCAATGAGAATTTCAAGAGCCGTTGGCTCAGGTGTGATCCTGTGATATTCGGGGTCACGAACTACTCACATTGCAAGGCATCGCTCGTTTATCAAGTTAAAACTTATTAGAAATGTCTGCTCCTCGTGCAGACCACTCGCAGAGCAAGTTACTCACAATCCAAGGTTTTACTGAACCTGCTTTCCCTCTCGTGGTAAATAATTTGATGTGTTTGCTTTGTTTTTATAGATACAGGCAATATACAGAGATATCATGCCAGATCATTTGAAAGCAAATGACAGGTATCACGACACTTCGCCCTGAAATGTTTACATCTTCATAGGCTAAGAATAGACAAAGTCTCCTGTAAAACCACAATATAACCACAACAATGAAATTCCAAAAAAAGAAAAACCTGATAAATTCTAAAATTTAATCCATAATCACATTTCTCTAATTGTCTCTGAATGCTCTTTTAGAGCGGGTATTCCAAACCAGGATCTGGTCAAGGAGCATGCATTGCTTTTGATTATTATTTTTCTTCAGTCTCTTTTGTTTTATTTATTTATTTGTTTTACATTTATTCACTTTTGAGAGACAGAGAGAGACAGAGTGTGATCAGGGGAGGGGCTGAGAGAGAAGAAGACAGAACCCGAAGCAGGTTCCGGGTTCTGAGCAAGCATTAAGCACAGAGCCCGACATGGGGTGCGAACCCATGAACCCTGAGGTCACGACTTGAGCCGAAGTCAGACCCTTCACTGACTGAGCCCCCCAGGCACCCCATCAGTCTCTTTTAATGTAGAACAGCCATCCCCCCATCTCTTTTGGGTGTGTGTCACATTGACTTTTTAGAGAATTCAGCAAGACTTACGGAATTGTCCTGCATTCTAGATTTGTGTGATTCTTTCCTCATGGCACTCTTTTTCCTATCCCCTATCCCTAGTTTTTCTCTGTTAGCCAGGAGTTAGTCAAATGCATACGTTACTCTGTACACATCACAGTGCCTGGAATATGTCTGTGAAGACATACATTCCAGTGCGTGCTGTCGGACAGCACTTGGTGTCAGGCTGTCATGTCATTGGTTGTGCTAAAGTGGCTACTTGAATATCCAATGCGATTTCTCCTTTAGAAAGACAAGTACTTTTTACCCTGACAGTTAGCAAGTACTCTCTCTCAGGAGTGTTAATTTGGCACTATGCAAATATTTTTGTTCTCAATAAATCTGTCACCCAATGGTTCTGGCATTCATTGATAAGCCTTGCCCGAATCAACGATTACAGAGTGGTTGATAGGCTAACTGCAAAATGGCAATGTTTCTAATTCTGCCGTTCCTTCTACATCTATTAGCTGGCATTCATCCGCAAAGAAAAATGAAAGGAAAAAAATGTTTTAAGATGTTGGGGACACTAGAACCTTTGAATGCCAATAAGAATTACATAATAGAAGGTGGATGTAGGTAATTTAGAAGAGACTGGAGATCGCTGGAAGGAGCAAGCTGAGGGGAGAAAGAAAAGACTCCGGAGTACCGGGGATGCGGGTGGGGTTTGATGGGGGAGACACCCCTCCGTGTGGCAGGAGGGAGAAGGGAGGGGAGAGGGCTGTAAGGCTTAGGTGTGGAGAAAGTAAGGGAGTAATTCTACTTCTGGCCATACTGTAAGGAAATGATTTTTTGTTAATATAAGACATATGCGTGAAGATGATGCCCACGGTAATACTAAGAAAAAAATATTTAAAATACGAATAGTAAAGGCGCCTGGGTGGCTCAGTCAGTTAAGCTTCCGACTTCAGCTCAGGTCATGATTTCATGGTTCGTGAGTTCGAGCCCCATGTCAGGCGCTGTGCTCTGTCTCCCTCTCTTTCTCTCTGCCCCTCCCCTGCTCATGCTCTCTCTCTGTCTCTCAAAAATAAATAAAAGTGTTAAAAATTTTTTTTAAATAAGAATGGTAAAGAAACAATAGAGAAATGGTAGAAACGATTACATAGAATATTGTGCCACTAAACATAATTAAGAAATCTGTTAGAAAGATAGGCACCCAACAAGTGAAAAAACTCAGTATTTTTTTTCTGAAGCTTTCTGATGACAACACTCTCATTTTAAAAATAAGCTGCAGCTTTTCTTAATATTGTGATTTATTTTTTTTCTGCACGAGCCACCCTTAAGGTGGCAGGCAAGCCCACTTTTCACAAATACCTTAAACAAGTGGAGAGGAAAGCCTAAGCTCCTGAAGGCTTCGTTTATCAGTGTGCCTCTCCTGAGAGTCACAGATAAAATTAATCAAGCCAGTTTTCCTTTCCACTCACTGAGCATAAACTATTATTCACAAAGAGAATGCTATTTTGAGGTGCTTTTTTTCCTATTTCAATATACTAATAGCAGAGGAAAACAGACATTTGAAGCACGCCAGTGGACCAAAGGAATAAATCTCACATGAGTTTTTTAAACTCCACCATCAAGAGCCGCCTCTGCTCTGGGAAGCCCAAACAATCAATGTTTGATATTTTAGGCACGATTATTAGTCATTCAAATGATTCTCCTGTGGTGTCGTAAAATAGAACTTAGTGATCGGTGAGAAAAAGTAAAAACTTCTGAAAAAGATCAATTAAAGACAGGTCCCAAATCATTTATGCAATGTTATGTAACGGGCACCTGGGCAGTTCAGTGAGTTTAGCATCTAACTCTTGATTTCGGCTCAAGTCGTGATGTCATAACTTCATGAGTTCGAGCCCCACATTGGGCTCTGCACTGCCAACTCTCTCTCTCTCTCTCTCTCTCTCTCTCTCTCTCTCTCTCTCTCTCTCTCTCTCCCTGTCCCTCCTCTGCTCACACTCTTTCTCAAAAATAAATAATAAAAATTAAAAAAAGAAAATCTTGTCCAGCATCTTAGTTTTACCACAATAATGCCACACCGCTCAGTGGCATATGATTACAAGGTTTCGTTGTCCACAGAGACGCCGGCCGAGTAGCTCTGTTCACGTGCCCCACTGTGGAATCCACTTGTCTCATTGTGGCGTCCAGCCGGGGGGGCCTTAGACCTGCCACCTGCAGCACTCACAGAAGCTGATATAAAAGGGAGTATCTGAATAAAGTGCCTCTGTCCCCCGCGCAGGGCATGTGGGGGGCACCATTATTGTAGAGGCGCATTTCTGCTTCAAGGGGGCTGCGGTGGTGGGGTTTTTTGTTTGTTTGTTTGTTTGTTTTTGATCAGACTGCATGTAGGTACCTCCAAAGAGCAGGCCGTTTGTTATCAGAGATACCTAATATTTTACAGTTCTTGAATGTATTATTTCATTCCCAGCCATTTAGTGGCATTTTAGACGAATATCTAGTTGTATACACTTTCCCCAAGTAACAAATTTCTTACCTGGTTCTCCTAGGCCGTTAAGAAGATTCACTACAATTTCATCAAATCTGTTACGTGGGGGAATGACATCACTATAGATTATTTGTAACACTGCGCCTTCTCATGAGAAGAACTAATCACTATTCGTGGATAAGACGGCGCTGAGAGAGTCCTAGCACGTGGTGGGGGTAGGGGAGCGGAGGCACCCCGGTGCCAAGGAGAGGAAGACAGCCAGCCCTGGAAGGTAGGGAGGTGTCTACACACCCACTGCACTGCCCCTCCCCCAGCCAGGGCTGCACGGAATCTGCCCCCCACACACCCCCACCGAGCCTGTGGCCCCTCCCTCTACTCTGGTCGTGCAGCACCGGGACCTCAAGGGGGTCTGCAGGGTCCACAGTTAAGAGGCCGGCTGTGTCTGAGAAGGGGAAGGGGCTCACGACAACCAGCGCGCAGACCTGGGCGGACAAACCCATGCTTGCGGAGCCCGAGTGGGGGCCCCAGACGGCGGCTTGGCCGCCACGGAAGCGAGTCGGCGGTGCGGTGTGACGGGGGCTCGGTGGGAGGCAGCTCTGCCTCACCTGGGTCTTCGGAGGAGGAGGTGTGCTGGTCCCAGCCTTGCTCTGCCCAGGCCCCACCTGGTGTGGGGTGTGGCCCCGCCCCATCCGACAGGAAGGGCTGGCAAGAACTCCTGGAAGCTTCTGTGTAGCCCAGCAACATTCCATGGGCAGGTCAGCCGCTGAGAAGTGGTTTCCTGCCCAAGTAAGGCTGTGGGGTGGGCTCGGGGGCCTGCGTTCTCTGGTCGGGCTCTACCCAGCTGGGCCAGGGGCCTCCACTCAGCAGGGGGCCGGGGAGGCTTGTCCTTCCTGCAGGGTGGGGCTTGTGACGTGGGGCCCCAGGCAGCAAGCTGACTGGGCCCTGGGTCCCCTCCTGCGGCCCTGCCAGGGAAGGGAAGTGAATTCGCAGCCCCGCCGCCCCCTACTGCTGGGTGTAGGACGTGGGCCCGGATGGGTAGAACCTGCCCTTCTCTGCTAGTGGCCCATCCCCCACCTCCAACTTCAGAGCTTGAACAGTTAGTTGCCTTGCCCCAAAGTAGCCCTCACTAGCAGGCCCTCTGGCCCAAAAATGTTGCCAGCAGATGCATCCAGAAACCCAAACTGAGCTGCCTGGTGAAAAACGGCCTCTGCCAGGGGCCCACGGGTGGCTCAGTCGATTCAGTATCCAACTTTAGCTCAGGTCATGATCTCATGGTTCAGGAGGCCAAGCCTCACATTGGGCTCGCTGCTGTTGGCATGGAGCCCACTTTGGATCCTCTGTCCCACTCTCTCTGCCCCTCCTCCACTCATTCTCTTTCTCCCTCTTTCAAAACAAATAAATAAAATTAAAAAAAAAACAACACACCTTTACCAGAACAAAACTGCAAAGCCTGGAAAAGGAGATCACTTACTCTAATACAAAGATACCAATGTAAGAAATCAAGGATAACAAAAATTTAGGTAAATATCACACCACACACACACACACACACACACACACACACACACACACACTAATAAAGTTCTAATAATTAACCCTAAAGAAATAGAGATTTATGTACTGTCAAAGAACTCAGAATAATGTTGTTAAAGAAATTTGGTGAACTACAAGAACACACAGAAGGACAATTAAATGAAATTAGGAACATAATGCATGAAAAACAATTAAGAATTTCAACCAGGAAGTAGCAACCACCAAAAAAAATACAAACAAAACCCCTAGAGCTGAAAAATACAATACCTGAACTGAAGAACTCAGTAGACAACTTCAAAGCAGACTCTGCTATGAAGAGAACCCGTGACCTGGAAGATAGGACACTGGAAATTAGCCAGTCAGAGGAGCAAAAAAGGAATGAAAAAGAGTGAAGAAAGCCCACTGGACTTATGGGACACAATGAAAAGAAACAGTATTCATATTATGGAAATTCCAAAAGGAAAGAGAAAGAAAAGGGGACAGAAAGTATATTTAAAGCAATAATGGCTGGGGTGCCTGGGTGACTCCTTTGACTTCAACTCAGGTCATGATCTCATGGTTTGGGTGTTTGAGCCCCACATGGGGCTCCGTGCTGACGGTGCAGAGCCCACTTGGGATTCTCTCTGCCTCTCTCTCTATCAAAATAAATAAACTTAAAAAAAAAAAAAAGAAAAGCAGTTACAGCTGAAGGCTTCTCAAACCTGAGGAGAGAAATAGATATCCAGATCCAAGAGGCCCCAAGGATCCCAAATGGGCTAAATCTGAATAGGGCTACACCAAGGTATGTTATAACTAAATTTTCAAAAAACAAAGAACTTGAAAGCAACAAAAGAGAAAAGTGACAGGCAAGGGAACTCACATGAGACTATCAGTGAATTTTGCAACAGAAAGATTTCAGAATGCCATGGGATGAGATATATAAAATATTGAAAGAAAAAACTGTCAGCCAAGAACTCTATACCTAGCAAAGCCGTCCTTCAGAAATGAAAGAGGGATACCTCTTCCTGAACAACAACAACCACAAAAGCTGAGGGAACTTACTGCCACTAGATGTGCCTTACAAGAAATTCTAAAGAGTCCTTTGAGTGGAAATAGTAGGATGCTAAAGGACATCATAAAAACATAAGGAGGCAGGGTAAAACTCACCAGTAATGGCAAATATACAGTCAACGTTCGGTTCTATAATATGGTGGTGATGGCACATAATTCACTTACAACTCAGTTTAAAAGTTACTTATATAAAATATAAGCAAACTGAAACATCAATAACCTAAATGGTGGAGAGGAGGAGGAGACATGAAAAGCATTGGAATGCCATTGAAGTTAAGTTATTAAGTTAAACCAGGGTGTTATAATGTGAAAATATCTGTATAAGTCTCATGGTAACCACAAGGGAAAAATCTGTAGTAACTGCAAAAAGAACACGATGAAGAAGTCAAACCACACTAATTCCAAAAGACATCAATACACAAAAATAAAGACAGCAGGATAAGAAACAAGAGACAATGGATCTACAAAACAACAGGGAAACAATGAACAAAATGGCAATTGTTTTTACTTAGCAATAATTAATTCAAATGTAAACAGATTAAGTTTATCAATCAAAAGACATAGCAATGGCTGGATGAATAAAAACTCAAGATCCAATGATATTGCTGCGTACAAGAGATTCACTTAGCCTTAAAGACACATGGAGACTGAGAGTGAAAAGATGGAAAAAAATATTTTAAGCAAATGGTAACAAAAAACAATAGGCAAAGGGTAGCTATACTTACATCAGACAAATTAGACTTTAAATTAAAAGTAGCAAGGGACGTCTGGGTGGCTTCATTATTTAAGTGCATGACTCTTGGTTTTGGCTTAGGTCATGATCTCATGCTTATGCTTACACGCTGCCTGTGCAAAACCTGCTTGAGATTCTCTCTCTACCTGTCTCTCTGCCCCTCCCCTGCTCATGCACATGCACATGCTCTCTCTCTCTCTCTCTCTCTCTCTCTCTCTCAAATTAAGTAAATAACTTTAAAAAATAAATTCATTAAAAGTAGCAAAGGGAGACAAAGAAGATAATTATTAACGATAAAGTTGTCAATCTATCAAGAAGGTATCAATTGTAAATATGCATGGGCCCAATAGGAGAGCACTTAAACATTTAAGCAAAAACTAATAGAGGTAAAAGGAGAAATAAACAGCAATTCTATGATAGGGATTTTAACACCCCACTCTCAACAATAGATAGATCATCCATAAAGAGAATCAATGAGGAAACAGTACATTTGAACAATATAGACCAAATGGACCTGACCAGACATACAGAACAGTCTATCCAACAAAAAGAGAATATGCATTCTTTTCAAGTACACTTTTCAAGAATATACATTCTCTTCAAGTACATTTTCTATGATAGACCATATGTCAGGCCAAAAGACAAGTCTTAGCAAATTCAAGAATATTGAATTCATACCAAGTATCCTTTGTAATCACCATGGCATGAAATAAGAAAACAATAACAAAAGGGAAGTGGAAAAATTATAATTACATTAAAATTAAACAACACTCCTCCAAACAACCTATGGATTAAGTAAGATATTAAAGAGAAAATAAAAAAGCATCTTCAGACAAACAGAAATGGAAACGCGACACACCAAAATTTATAAGATGCAGCAAAAGCAGTTCTAGGAGGGAAGTTCATAGCAATAAATGAGTATATTAAGAAGCAAGAAAGATACCAAATAAAGAAGCTAACTTGCCCTTAAGGAACTCTGCAAAAAGAACCTACCAAGCCCAAAGTTAACAAAGTAATCTAATAAAGATGAGAGCAGAATAAAAGAAATAGAAGACAGGAACATAATAGAAAAGGTTAACCAAACTAAAAGCTGGATTTTTGAAAGATAGACAGAATTGACAAACTTTTAGCTATACTCACCCAGGAAAAAGAGACAGGGCCCAAATAAACAAAATTATAAATGAAAAAGGGAACATTACGCAAGAAACTACAGCAATTGAAAGGATCATAAGCGGCTACTATAAACACCTGGCAACAAACTGGAAAATCTAGAAGAAATGAGAAAATTCTTAGAAACATGCAAACTATGAAGAAAGGAATGCAGAAGAAATAGAAAGTATGAATAGACTGGGTGGCCTGGGTGGCTCAGTTAGTTGACTGTCTGGCTCTTGATTTGGGGTCAGGTCATGATCTTAGAGTGGTGGGATCAAACCCTGAGTTGGGCTCTACATTGAGCATGGAGCCTGCTTGAGATTCTCTGTGCCACCCCCCCCCCCGCCCCCGTCCCAGTCCCCAACTCATTCTCTCTCTCTCTTAAAAAAAAATGTTATAGACTAAGTAAGGAGTTTCAGTCAGTAATTTAAGATCTCCCAATGAAGAAAAGCCCAGGACCAAATTGCTTCACTAGTGAATTTTACTAAATGTTTAAATAACTAACACCAACTTTCCTCAAACTCTTCAAAAAAAAAAAAAAAGTTGAAGAGTATAGGATATTCCCAGATGCATTTATGCCACCAGCATTACCATGACATCAAAGCCAGAAAAGGACATTACCAGAAAAGAAAACTACAGACCAATATTCCTGGTGAATATAGATGCAAACATTCTCAACAAATACTAATAAACCATATTCAGCAGCACATTAAAAGGATTTTTACCATGATCAAGTGGGACTGATACCTGGGACGCAAGGATAGCTCAACAATGTGGATCAATCAATGTGATACATCGTATTAACAGAATGAAGGGAAAAAATCATATGATCATCTCAACAGACACATAAAAAAGTATCTGACAAAAGTCAAGATTTGTTCATGATAAAAACTCCTAATGAATTGGGTGTAGAAAAAATGTACCTAACAATAACGAAGGCCATATATGATAAGCCCACAGCTAACATCATACTCAGTGGTGAAAGGCTGAAAGTTTTTCTGTAAGATTAGAAACAAGACAAGGACTCCCACACTCACCACTACTCTTCAACGAAGTGCTGGAAGTCCTTGCCAGAGAAATCAGGTAAGAAAAAGAAATAAAAGGAATCCGAATTTGAAAGGAAGAAGTTAAGCTGTCCTACTTGTACATGCATGATTTTATATGCAGAAAATCCTAAAGATTTCACCAAAAGCTAATCAACAAATGCAACAAAATGGCAGGTTATAAAGGTAACAAGTTAAATCCAGTAACATTTCTATATACTAACACTAAATTATCTGAAAAAGAAATAAGGAAAATGATTCCATTACAATAGCATCAAAAACAATATATTTAGGAATAAACTTAACCAAGCCAGTGAAAGAACTATACTCTGAAAACTCCAAGACAACGATGAAAGAAATCAAAGAAGGTACAAAAAAATGGAAAGGTATTCCATATTCATGGATTGGAAGAATTAATATAGTTAAAATGTCAATAGTACCCAAGGCCATCCATAGATTCAATCCCTATCAGGATTCAATGCCATTTTTTATAGTAGGAAAAGCAATCCTATGACTTAAGTGGAACCACAAAAGACCCCAAATAGCCAAAGCAATCCCGACGGGGGGAAATGGGAGGCATCACACTTCCTGATTTCAAGCTTCACTATGTTTACTGCAGCATTATTTACAATAGCCAGGATATGAAACGAACCCAAGTGCCCATCCATAGACGAATGGGTAAAGAAAAAGTGTGTGTGTGTGTGTGTGTGTGTGTGTGTGTGTGTACACACACAGGATGGATTTAGAACATATAATGCTAAGTGAAATAAGTCAGAGGAAGAAAAAAACATACCATTTCACTCATAGGTAGAATTTAAGAAACAAAACAGAGAAAGGAGGTGAACAAAAAACCAGACCCCTAACTAGAGAGAACACACTGGTGGTTGCCAGAGGGGAGGTGGGGGGTGGGGGAATAGATGAAGGGGGTTAAAGTCCACTTAGCATGATGAGCACTGAGTCATGTATAGAACTGAATCATTATAGTGCACACCTGAGACTAACATAACACTGTATGTTGATTCCACTGGAATTACAAAAACCGCCCCAGGGCACCTCTGCTGATCCTCTAGTCTTTGTTAGAGGAAAAAAGATGCCTTTCTTCATCAGAAAATGCTGAGCGGACTCCCCAGGCCATGGGGCAGTGGGACATTTGGTCAAGGATGGCACTTGAGGCATTTGCTCTCAGTGCAAACTACGCTTGCTGCCGGAAGGTACATGTCAAAAGAGAAATCCTGTTCTGGATTGTGGGAAGCAAGCGTTCATCCATTTTAATAGATCCTCCGAGATGTCGTTTTCACTCTTCTTCCCTGTGCCCATTTTTTAAATTGATGGGATCTGTCTTCATGTAACCCAGAGATATGGTATAAAGAAACGCACCTTGCCTTAAACCGAAGGAGAGTGTCATGGACCGTCACACTCCATTCCGTATAAACAGGTGCCATTAACATTCTGTTTTTCAAGAATGGCGCATCGTGGAGCACGACTCCCGTGCGAAAAGCACGCAGATTACAGTGCATATGGTGCTCTTGCACTTGAGGGGCCGTGCAGCCAGCCCTCGCCCAGGAACCGTTATTCATACATAACCTGTACCACCACCACGTGCCTCCAAGACTCTGAATTAGGATTAAGTTCTATTAGAGAACCTTATCCCTCATCCTCCCTTTGTATCACATGATGAAACAGGATGCATATCGTGCTTAATTGATTAAATATATAAAAGACATCCATGAATTATACGGTCTAATAATTACAATGTACACACTGTACTACACGTCCTCTCTGCTGGAGCAGGATATGACGGTTCCTGGAAGAGAAACCAGTCGGCTCTGATTGGTCTTAATTAGTCCTTGTGTGTCTGGCCCAATGGGCCCAGTTCCTTGTGTCTTCCTTTTTCTGTACATGACATGGGCGCAAGATGCCAGACCCAAGGCCACCCGAGTAAAAGACCATTATGTGAGGCATTCTCTGATCCCTTCCTTAATACGGGTAAGTACAGAGGAGGCCATCGTGGTGGGAGCCTGTTTGCTGTGTGCCCCGCACGGCGCTGAGGACCAGAAAGCTCTCAGTGTGAGCGGTTCTGACTGGTCGCGCCCTCCACCTCACACATCCGGACTTACCGTTAACTCAGACAGTAACGTGCGTGCTCCGGGACGTAAACAGTTTCCCTCCCAGCTCGCTCTCCACACAGGCTGCTCAAATATGAAAGGAAATGAGGTTTGTGATTACAAGATAGAAGCTTATCATGCTTTTTCTGGCCAGCATATGATCTAGAGTTTTTGCACTAATTAGCAGTTAGACATCATTTTCACAATCAGCCGAAATAAAGGGGAAGAAGATTTCATTCTTCATCTTGCCCTGTCATCAAATACTTGTATTTATTTGCTGTTTACCCATTAGGTGTCTTTCCCGTGGAGGCACTAAGGTGACTGAATGATGGTCCCCATGTTCTCAGACAATGGAATATCCACTTATCACACAGAAAACATTTCAGCTTTTATTTTAAATTGACCTTCTCTCAATGCGAACTAGCGGCATTTTTGCATCCATCAAGAGAAAGCTTAAGCACACACATTACATAACTTTACTGAGGCAACTAAAACCAAAGAGACATTTTTAACCATGGAGGTGGTGTAACCAAACAACACACTTTACACAAACGCTGCAAGAATTCGACACGGCCTTCAGACCTTTGCAAGACAATAATGTAATAAATTCTATGTTTACGTGGCTGTTTGCACACCTAAGCCATGAAAAGGAAGTCTGGGGCATACGATTTGGATTTCCCATGCTAACAGGAAGGTAACAACTAGAAATCATGACACAGGAGTTTATCCAATGATTTAGAAAGCCAGGGTGGAAGTGAACTACGGAGTCCTGCGTGATCCCACACACCGTGGCAGGCACGGACCGCAGCCCAGGCCTGGCTGCGGCCAGCACAGAGACCTCGGTCCACCTTTCCCAGCAGGCCTCTCCAGGATTCCGAGACAGCCCTGGTGAATCTGCGGTAAGGATGATACCGTGGACGGCTGGGTCACGCAGCTCTCCCCCGCTCTGTGTCTGGAGAATGTCAAAACACAGCATCGCAGTTTACGAAAACAGATGACGTTTCAAATCCTCAGGATTCAACCGGCTGGGTTTGTGGCCAGATATCCGCCTGATTCTCTGTCCATCACCATGGATAGAACATGGCAGTAACTCTAAGCTTAAAACTTTAATTTTCAAAAGTTACTGAAAATTCATAAAAGAATTTTATGAGTCATAAAGAAAACCAATAAAACGTTTCCAAGAAATTTGGAAGATACTGCAATGAATTTCAAAGGGTCTCTGAAGGCTGCTAGCAGAGGACTGCTCAAATGCAATGGAGACATTTAGGGGGTAAAAACCTGCATTTTGGACAATTTACTATTATTGGTTGCCCAAGGTAGAAGGTTTCTAAATTTACATTAAAAAAAAAACTGATCGCTATGAATTACTGTTCCGAATAATTCTGAAGGCGAAGGAAGCAATTTTCATTCACCAAAATCAGAAAGAGAGCTTGCTTCCTCCCATCCAAAGGAGACTTTCCCCTTCTATATATTTTTGAAAGGTATTTTGTACCTAAGTAATTGAGAAACTGATTCATGCCCAACAAACGATGCAAGCAAAACCTGCCAGGAATACTCACAGTCTCCTTCACACCTACCACTGCACTATCGGAAACATATTTCTAGAAAGTTTCATTCCTGTTTGGAATCCATCCCAAAGGAAAACTTGCTCTTTGAAACACTGTAATCAGTGACCTAGGCCAGTAAGTCTCTGCCCTCATATCAGAGGCATAAGTGCAGATGGCTGGGCAAAGCAAGGCCTCAGTTCCCTCTCTTAATCCATTTGTTTCCCGTTAATTAGTAAAGATAATGGGACTCCTGGGAGGCTCAGTCAGTTGAGCATCGGATTCGGCTCAGGTCATGATCTCATGGTTCATGGGTTCGAGCCCATGTTGGGCTCTGTGCTGGCAGCTCAGAACCTGGAGCCTGCTTCAGACTCTGTGTCTCCCTCTCTCTCTCTGTCCCTCCTCTGTTCACGCTCAGTCTCTGTCTCTCAAAAATAAATAAAGGTAAAGAAATTTTTTTAATAATTAGTAAAGATAAAAAATAGAGTACTGGCCAGACTCCCATGTGATTCTAGAGCCAGATTATTTACCCGGTTCACCTGACTAGCACTAAGGAATAAACTGTAGGTAATCAGTAGCTCCCTGTGGAAAGGAATCCGATAGAGGCAAAGATGAGAGTGTGAATCAGTTCAGCTTCCCGGCTCTCCCTCGGGGGAAAGGGATAAAGAATGTGAGAAGGGGATCGAAGGAACAGATACACACTTCTTTTTAATCTCATTCGATCCTCACAGAAATTTGTGACATTAGGACATATATATTTATAAAGTTCTCAGTCCTGAAACACAATACTCTGACAAAGAATTGCGACGACCCAGCCCAAGCTGTATTAGAGGTCACCTGGGGCAAAGGGGCGTGGGAGCACTGAAGAACTTGTGGAAAGCGGCTGGGACGGTAACCCAGAAGGATAAGGTGCAGTTTAACAGGTGGGCTCCGCGCCGCTGGATTTTAGGACGCTTTGCGCTGAGCACCTGGCTCCGCAAGAGGGCGCCACAGCCGCGCGCCTGGGAAACCGGCGGCTCCAGGACGCGGCGAGCCGGGCGAGCCGGGTTCCCCGAAAGTCTGAGAGTCGTGGAGCATTTTCACGTGAGAGCAGAGGCAGGAAAACAGAAAAGCAGAGAAAAGGAACACAAACAGCAAAGAAGGGATCATCACTGTTCTTATCACCATTGTAGGTAGTCCCGGCCAAGCTCCGGCGTCCTTCACCCCAATTTCACGCCTAGAGACACACGCGTGCGTGCTCCACGGGACCCCCAGCACCTCGGAGGCGTGGGCGCGGAACTCACGAGACTTGACCCACTTCCCCAGCGATGAGGGTGAGGGAAGAAGGATTAGATAAAAGTCATAGTGGCCTGCTTGTGCAAAAGCTCTGCTTTTGCTTGTGCACAAGTTGCTGCCGGAAATCGAAGAAGCAAAGTGCAGGGCGAGCGCCAGGCGGACGCCTTGGGGGCACCAGCTGCCTCCTCCAGCCTCTTCTAGCCCCGGCCCCCGTCGCCACCCACCCCCGATTCCGAGCATAAAGCCGAGGGCTCCACCTAGAGCCTGGGTTGCGGACGCCTTAGCTTGCAGGAGAGAGGGAGGAGGCAGTAGTGCTGGGAACCCTCTGCCAGTTCCCTCTCCCCATTCCTCCTCTCCACTGTCAAACTCGGGGGGTCAACCCGATGTCCCTTGGAATTAGAGAGAAGTGAGTGTGCGTTCTCGGCCGCAACAGTCCTTGTCCTCGGTGGGCTCCTGCAGCAGCTGGAGGGCTTAGCAAATTCAAATTCGGGCGCAGCCCTAGCGTGTCCGGTTCCCTAGGTCTGCGCCAGAGCCCAAGAATCTGTGTCTGCAGCAAGTTTCCGAGTGGAGGGCAGAAGACTGCAGCTCGGGGAGGCCGGGGCGCCGCGGGCGCCCGCTCGCTCCGCGCCGGCCGGGGCTGGCGCTGCCGGGACCGGGGCGCCGGACGCGCCGGGCCGGGCGGGGGCTCAGGCGGCGGCGCGGCAGGCCAGCAGCTGGCGGAGGCTCCTGCGGAAGCTGTCGTCCAGGAAGGCGTAGAGGAAGGGGTTGAGGCAGCTGTTGGCGTAGCTCAGGCTGGTGATGAAGTAGGAGACCGCGATGACCAGCGGCGTCTGCGGGAGGTCGGTGGTGAGCGCCACCACGGTGCTCAGGTGGTAGGGCGTCCAGCAGAGGAGGCACACGGCCAGGATCACCACCACCAAGAGAGTCACCCGCTTCTTCGCGCGGTCCAGAGCCTTGGCGTGGCTGTCCAGCCGCATGGCGCGCAGCCTGCACAGCAGGATGCCGTAGAGGACGCAGATGGTGGACACGGGGATGGCGAAGCCGAGCACCAGCGTGTAGAGGCGGCTCGCCCGCCACCAGATGGCCTCGGGCTGCGGGAAGACCAGCACGCACTGGCGCCGGCCCTGCTCGTCGTCGAGCCGGGCGAAGACGGCGAAGGGCAGCACGACCAGCGTCACGAGCCCCCACACGGCCAGGCTCACGGCGCGCGCCGCGCGGTACGTGCGCCCGGCCACCCGGCGCGACTCGGCCGTGGCCAGCACCACCAGGTAGCGGTCGGCGCTCATGACCGTGAGGAAGTAGAGGCTGGAGAACGTGTTGTACTGGTCGATGGCCACGATGAGCTTACACATGAGCTCCCCGAAGGGCCACCGCTGCAGCAGGAAATCGGCGATGTTGATGGGCAGCACGAGCGTGAAGAGCTCGTCGGCGATGGCCAGGTTGAGGATAAACAGGTTGGTGACGGTCTTCATTCGGGGCGCCCGCAGCAGCACGTACAGCACTGCGGAGTTGCCGGCCAGCCCCACCGCGCAGATCACCGCGTAGACCACCGGCACCGCCACGGCCAGCGGCGGCGGCAGCGGCGCCGGCAGGCCGGACGCGTTGGGGCAGCCCAGCGCGGGCCCCGGGCACGACGCGTTGGCCGTCCCCAGCTCCAAGAAGGACTCGTTGAGCATGTCGGCCAGGGCAGGGGAGCCGGCGACCCCGTTTCCTCCGCGGCTGCCCCAGCCCGCGTCCGCGCGGACGTGCGCTCCGACTCCGGCGGCTTCCCGGGGGCGGCGCGTCCCCGGCCTTCCTCCTCCCCCGCAGTCGCCACGGACTCTGGGGCTGCAAAACGGAACTGGGAGGTCGGGTTAGGATGACAGACGTGCAGCGAGAGCGGGAGGTGCGGTTCCGAGGGGAGGGGAGAGGTGGCGCAGCGACCCGAACCCGCCCGCACGGGATCGCAGCCTGCCACGTGTGGGAATCTTACCGTCACCGGTGGAATCCATCGAACAAAGTGCGACAGAGGAAGGAGTGCTGCTTACCTTTCAGGGGAAAAATACAAACCCGTCTCTCCGGCTTTAAGGCGTCCCCGGCCGACGCGGGACTCCCCCCTGCCGTGCGTCCTCCCGAAGAGTAAGTGCGGTAGCAATCTCGGTGTCACCTGGCCAGCAGGGGACAGGCCGCCTTCCCGGGAGCGGTTTGGGGACGAGGCCGCCGGCGGCCGCGGCGACCCCTCCCCGGTCGGGGGTCCGCCTCCCCGCTTCCGCCCCGGGCGGCGGCTCGCGTCTCCGCGGGTCCAGCCCGCGCCCCGGGCAGCGGCGGGACCGACCGCGCAGCCGCGACTGCGCTCCGGGGACCCGACTGCCCCCGCCCCGCCCCCACCCAGCGGAGGTGGGCAGAGAGCGGCGTTTCCACCAATCCCGTTTGCCTTCCGTATTGATTAAATTAATAAACGAACAGCTCTCCTGTTAAGAATTAAGGAGAAACAAAGCTGGGGGCGGGGCTGGCGGTCTATTTTAAAAGAGCAATCCGGTTGAGACTTCCTTTCTGCTTTTTAAAAACCTCCTATCCCAAATGAGTTAATATAACTTTAAATTTTAAGTTACATTTATACTACATCGCTGCACGGAAGGGAGAAGTGATTGCAGTTTTAAAATGCAAATCAACCCTTCTCTAACCGTAATACTCTAATACAGGTGCAAGATCGTTCATTACAACGGTCCACAACTTGAGACGCTTTAGTCTCTCTCTGTATGTTATGTGTATATGTACACAGTGTATGCATATGTTAGTGTATCACGACTCCATGCCTGTTTCCTAAAACGTTTCCGGTTGTTCAGCACAGTGTCCTGATTCTCATACACACATTCCCGATTCTCCCGGGAGAACCGCAGGGCTGTGACCCAGAGAGGCAGAATAAGGGCAGATCTGGACTGCGGTGTCCCCGATGTCCCAGGGCCGCCAGAGCAGAGAGGAGACCTGACCCCAGACACCTCACCTTCCCAGGATAGGATGAAATCAACTCCATATCCGTTCTCTCCTGTTCCTATTTTCTTCCCCCACCTTCCCTTTGGGAGCGCAGCAAATTAAAACACGGGCCTCTTTCCTCAAAACAAATTTCCCTCAAACAAATTTCTTTCCCACAAAAGCAGGCAAGAGTCCAAATAAAGTGCATTTGTGGTCTTTTAGGAGGCATTTTTAGAGGAGAGGCTAAAATACTGAGGAGGCTGGACCTGGCGGGTGGAAAGAAGTCTCTGGGTGCAGGAATGCAAATGCTTTCTTAACCCGCTCATTCTCTTTTTCCCAGGCTCTGCATCAGTTACGCTCCCTGCAGTTTCACACTTTGTGTGCAGAAAATGACAGGAAAGTCAGCCTATGCCCATGAGGCAAACTCTGTGAGAAAACACCATCTACTGCTAAGTGAAAAACAGAAGAAAGGTTATACATAATATGCATATAATGTATGTGTAATACACAGATATTCATGCATGAATATGTGTGTATGTGGATGCATACATATACATGCACATAGCTGCTTGGTTTTCAAACACTTGGAGATGTTCCAGTTTTTTAAGATATGGATTCCTAGGTCAATTACACTGTGGACAGAGTACATTCTCAAGGTGATTTCAGTTCATAGGTATGTGTTGAAACATTGCCCAGTATGTAGTTATTTTTCCAAATTCTTTTGTGTATACTTGAGAATAATGTGTGTGGTGCATTTGTTGGGTGTCAAACAAGTGTCAACTAGTCGAATTTATTATTATGTTCCTTAAACTTCTCTCTCTATTGGGATCTTTACCTGATTGCTTTATCAGTTACTGACAGGTATTGTTTAAAAAAAAAAAAAAAAACAGTCAATGAATATAGGTTTCTCTATGCTTTTAATTTTGTTAATTTTTTACTACATAATCGGATGCCATTTTTTTAGATGCACATCAATTTAAGATTGTTATTTTTTCCAGGGGCACGGACTCTTTCATCACCACAAAATATCCTTCTTTAACTGGGTTACTACTTGTTGTAGATAATCTCCTTCATTTGGTGTCGTTACAGCTATTTCTCCTAGCCTTATCAAAGAATATCTTTTCTTAAATCTTTTTACTTTAAACTCTCTATGTCCTAATGTTTAAAATGTGTCCCATGTAAACATAATAAAGGTTTTTTTTTTTATTCAATCTGACAATTTGTCTTCAGATTGGAATATTTAGTTCATAATATCTTTAATATTAATATTTGGGTTTACCTACCATGTTATTCTTTGTTCTCGGTTTCTCTTGTTTTTATCCTTGTTTTTCCTTCCTTATGTTCTTTTGGATTAAAATTAATTATTTTGTTATTCAGTTTCCCACACTTCATTAACTGATTTGTTCTACATGTTTTTATTTGAACTGATGAAATAAAAATTGGATATGAAATTCTAGATTTTCAGGTTTTCCATTTCAGTAGTTTTGATGACAATTTCTTTTTGCCTCGATTGCTTCCATTGGAAAAGTAGTTTCCTGTCTTACCATAGCTCTTTAAAGTACTTTGCCTTTTTTCTAGAACTGTCTTTAAATAACATCTTTGATTTTGTCTTTTGGCAGGCAAACTAAGATGGGCAGGGGTGATTTCCTTTCCATTTATGCCGATTTGGATTTTGTAAAGCTTCTACATCTGTGACTTGATCTTTTTTATTTTTATTTTTTTTTTTCTATTTTGGAAACCCCTCAGCATTCACTCTTTTAGTTACCATTCTGTCCCATTCTCTCTCTGTTCCTACTGGGACTCCAATTACATGTGTGTTAGACCTTCATGTTCTTTTCTGTTTCCTACCCTTCTCCCTCTCTCTACTTCAGTCTGTTCCTTCAGACCCTGGCTTTCTTGGTTGCTCCCCAATTTCTTCAAACAGCTGTTGGATTCTTTCTCAATTTTTATAGTAGCTCATAACATGAGGGTTTGTATCATACAAGATGCTTTGTTATAACTAGAAACAGGAGTTAATATCTAAAGTTTTCTATACAGCACAATACTAAATTAAAAAGTGTGTGTGAATGTATCTTTTCATATACATAATCATGTGTAAGTATGTGTAATTATGAAACATGTACATCAAAATATTTTTTTAATATTTTGGTAAGATAAAAATTCAGCAGTAATTTTTATTTTCTTTGTATTTTCTGAATTTCCAAAACATTTTTTATAGTGAGGATGTATTACTTTTGTGTCAGTGAAAAAAATCATATTTATAAAAATCACCATAATAGTATCTTGTGGTCGTAAAATACTATCAAGAAGAAATTAAGGATATATAGGGAGGTATTTCTTCCAACTTCTGTGACATTGCTATAAATACACGCATACACAAAACAGTAAATAAATAGATTTATAAAATATACTTTTATATAGAAATATACATGTTACACCTGGAAGCCTACCTACAAAATTGCCAAAAAAGGAGAGTCCTAATAGCAATTTGTACTGCTTGAACCAATTTTGCTTATTAATAAGAAAATGTTAAATTCCAACCTTTTCTTATTTTAAAAGTATGCAATTAAATATATGAATCTTGAGTGCTAAGAATATTAGTATCTAGTATAATCACATGTCTTAGTGTTACTAAAGCTTCCAAAATTGCTTTTCTTCAGCCCAGAAAAAAGTGTATTCAAGGCAGCGATGAAAAGATCGACACGTCAAATCCATAGTACTTGTCATGATAAAGGACTGGGTGTTTTGTCCCTACAACCAACAATAAGACAAGGATGTCTTTTTTCCACATTTTTATTCAGCCTTATATGGCAGGTTCTAGACAATACAATGAGGAAAGAAAAAGCAGTAAAAGACATCTACAATGAGGACAAAAAAGTAAAACAGTCATTATTTGAAGATAGTGTAATTTTATATTAAGACAATCCCATGAACTAGAACTAAAATAAGTTTAGTAAGAATGCTGGGTACAAGATCTATTTTAAATGGTCTATTGCATTCTTTTAATGTTTGTTAATTTTCAGAGAGAGAGTGCAAGCAGAGAAGGTACAGGGAGAGAGGGAGAGAGAGAATCCCAAGCAGTCTCCACACTCGTGCGGATCCCAATGTGGGGTTCAGTCTCATGACTGCAAGACTGACATCAAGAATCGGAAGCTTAGCAAACTGAGCCGTCCAGGTGCCCTAAGGTTTATAACATTTTTATATACATAATATACAATCAGAAATTTAAAAATTTTTAGAGGCATCTAAGTGGCTGAGCCAGTCAAATATCTGACTCTTGGCTTCAGCTCAGGACATGATCTGATGGTTCATGAGCTCAAGCCCTTCATTGGGCTCCTTGCTGACAGCACGGAGCATGCTAGAGATTCTCTCCATCCTTCTCCAATTCACAGTTTCTCTCTCTTTCAAAGTAAATAAATAAACTTAAAAAAGGAAATTAAAAAATTTTAACAAATAATGCCATTGACAATAGTATCAGACAATATCTAGGAATTCATCTTACAAAAGATAGAAAGACCGATACACTAAAAATTACACGTATTGCTTAAAGAAATTAAAGAAGACCTAGGGATGCCTGGGTGGCTCAGTCGGTTAAGCATCCAACTTCAGCTCACGTCATGATCTCATGATTCGTGGATTCAAGTCCTGTGTTGGGTTCTGTGTTGACCAGAGCCTGGAGCCTCCTTCAGATTCTGTGTCTCCCTCTCCTTCCACCCCCTTGCTCTCACTTTGTCTCTTTCTCTATCAAAAAAAATAAACATTAAAAAAGTTGGAAAAAAAAAAAAACCAAAGAAGACCTAAAAAATGGAGAGATTTTCCATGTTTAAAGGTCAAAAGACTCAGTATTGTTAAGAAGTCAGTCCTCCTCAAATTGATCTTTAGATCAATGCAATCCCCATCAAAATCCTCTCAGGCTTTTTAGTTGTTGTTTGGTGGAGAGGAAGTGTAAAAACTGACAAACTGTATAATTGACAGAGTAATTTTAAATTAATATGTAAATATAAAGGATCTAAGATAATTGCCAAAGCAACTCTGGAAAAAAAAAAAAAGAACAAATTCTGAAGACTAAAACTATTTGGTTTCAATATGTATTATCATGTAATTGAGTCATTCCACTCTTGGGTATTTATTCAAAAGCAAAGAAAATATATGTTCATACAAAACCTTGCACATAAATGTTCATGGCCGCTTAACACAACACAAATGCCCATTAATAGGTTAATGGATAAACAAACTATAACATAACCATAAAATGAAATACTACTCAACAACAGAAAGGAATAGGGGTGCCTGGGTGGCTCAGTTGGTGAAGCATCTGACTTCAGCTCAGGTCGTGATCTCATGGTTTGTGAGTTCGAGCCCCACGTTGGGCTCTGTGGTGACAACTTGGAACCTGGAGCCTGCTTCATGTTCTGTGTCTCCCTCTTGTTCTGCCCCTCCCCTGCTCATGCTCTGCCTCTCTCTCTCTCTCTCTCTCTCTTTCAGAAATAAACAATAAAAAAAAACAATAAAAAGCATACAGTAATGATACACACACTACACATGGATAAATCTCAAAATGAATATGCTAAATGGCAGGACCTGGCTTTAAAAAAAGTACATTCTGTATGATTGTATTCATTAAAATTCTAGAAAATTCAAGCAAACATATTGTGACAGAAATCAGAGGAATTTTTGCTTAGGGAAAGGGATGGAAAGGGCAAGGCAGGGAAACTTATTGTGTGTCAATTACAAGACCTTAACAAAACTATTTAGAAAGTAACACATGGGAAGACAGGAGATGGCACCTGACCAGCTAAATAAAGCAAGAAGTTGAAACTGAGACCCCTGTATATGTACAAACCTGCAGAGGGCTCTCGAAAACTCCACCCAGTAGTTCAGGAGGCAGGAAAGGAAAATTGTTTTTAGTTTAGTTGAAGGGAAAAGGACCTACCCCAAACTATATATTCCAATCCTTTATTTCAAATGGATCTGGAGTCCAGATTTTCCCCAACCACTCCCAAAAATCTCTGTGCCTTGAAATCAAGATAAATACTGATCTCCATCTAAAATAGTAGCCATAATTCTGCAGTCGGTGCAAGTCTTTTTCATTCATGCTTTTATCCTTTTTTGTGCCCAAAATACATGTTACATTGCTTGCAGTATTTTAAACATTTACATTAAACTATCATCTAGGTATATTTCTGTACTCTGCTTTTATCCAGATTTAACTATTTGATACATTATTATTTAGCCATGCTTTTAAATCCGTTATTGTGTTTTCTTACATGCAGACACCATAGTTTGTCTTACAAATGCATTTAACACTATCGCTGACTCTCTTTTATTCCTTATATTCCTTTCATTCGTTCCATTCCTAATCTCATTCTTTTTATTCCTAATATTCTTATTTGTATTTTATTTTTTCTTAAGAATTTTGCTAGACCATATTAAAACAGAATGGCCCACACAATGCACTAGGTCTAGCTGACATTTATAGAATACATATTCTTTTCAAGCTTGCATAGTATAGTCGTCAAGATAGATCACATTCTGGACCTTTACAAATTTAAAAGATAGAAATGATATGAACTTTTATTTTATTTTACCTTATTAAAAATTTTTTTAATGTTTTATTTATTTTTGATACAGAGAGAGAGCATGAGAGGGGGAGGGTCAGAGAGAGGAGGAGACACAGAACCAGAAGCAGGCTCCAGGCTCTGAGCTAGCTATCAGCACAGAGCCCAACACGGGGCTCAAACCCATGAACGTGAGATCTGACCTGAGCCGAAGTTGGAGGCTTAACCAATTGAGCCACGCAGGTGCCCCTGAACTTTTCTTTTAGACTGCAATAGAATTATGCTATAAATCAGTAACACATTGCTGGAAAATCCAAAATTTTTTGGAGATTAAACAACAAACTTTTCAATAATGTGTGGGGCAAAGAAGAAATCCCAAAAGAGATTTTTAAGTATTTTTAACTAAATGAAAATGAAAATACAGCTTACCAAAATTTGACGTATGCAGCAAAAGCAGTGCTTAAATGGAAATGTATAGCATTGAATGCATGTATTAGAAAAGAAAATGATCTAAAATCAATAATCTAAATTTTCACTTCAGGCAAGTAGGGAAAAAAGACCATATTAAATCCAAAGTAATAAAAAAAGTAATAATAAAAAACAGGAAAACAGAAATTATGTCAATTCTCTACAATCTCTTTGAGAAAATATAAATAAATAAAACCCTTCACAATTCATTCCATGAGAAAGCATTATCCTAATAGTAGAATCAGACAAACACATTACAAGAAAGGAAGCATACCAATATCTCTCATAAACATAGATGCAAAATCCCCAAGAAAATATTAGCATATTAAATCCAAAAGTGTATAAGATTAATTATACTTCATGACCAAGTGGGATTTATCCCAAGTATGTAAGCTTGATTCAACATTTGAAAATAAATTCATGTAATATATCACATAACAGACTGAAGAAGAAAAACCACCCGATTATATCAATAGATGCAGCAATCCATATTCCAACACCCTTTCTTGGTAAGAGTCATAGCAGGAATAAAGTGTAACTTCACCAACTTAATAAAAGACATTAACATAATACCTCCAGTTAATATCATACTTAATGATATTAAGTACATGTGTTCTCTTTAAGACTGGAAACAAAGCAAGGATATTCTCTCTCACCACTCTTGTTTCAAAGTCTACTAGAAAGACTAGGTAATGCAATAAGACAAGAAAGGGGACTAAAAGGGATACAGATTGGTAAGGAAGAATCAAAACTGTCTTGTTTCACAGATGACATGATTGCCTATGTATAAAATCCCAAATAATTCAAAATAAAGTGATTATGGCAAGGTGGCAGGATACAAGCTTAGTATAAAAATTTATTTTCTTTCCTATATACTAGCAATGAAACACTAGGATTTGGAATTAAAAGCACAGCCCCATTTATATTAGCATCAAAAATGAAATAAAAAGTTAGGCAAAAATCTAATAATGTATAAGATCTATATGAGGAAAACTATAAAATTCTTATATAGTAAATCAAAGAAGGACTAAATAAATGGAAATATCTTTCATGGTCATGGATAAGAAGATCCAATATTGTCAAGATGTTGGTTATTTCCAATATGCAATTGTAAAAGCAAAATTCCAGCAAGTGGTTTTGTGGAGATCAACAAAGTGATTCTAAAGTTTATATAGAAAGCCAAAGACCCCAAATAGCTAACACAATGTAGAACAAAGTGAGAGCACTGACACTTCCCGACTTTAAGATTTACTATAGGAGCACCTGGGGGGCTCAGTCTGGCGTCCAACTTCACCTCAGGTCATGATCTCACTGCTTGTGAGTTGAAGCCCTACATCAGGCTCTGTGCTGACAGCTCAGAGCCTGGAGCCTGCTTTGGGTTCTGTGTCTCCCTCTCTCTCTATCCTTCCTCTGCTTATGCTCTGTCTCTCTCTCTCTCTCTCTTTCCTTCAAAAGTAAATAAACATTAAATTTTTTTAAAAAAGATTTACTATAAACCTACAGGAATCAAGACATTGTGGTCTTGGCAGAAGAACAAACAAACAGATCAATAGAATAAAGAGCCCAGAAATAGACCCACACAAATAGAGTCAGATGATCTTTGACAAAGGAACAGAGACAATTTAATTGAGAAAGGATAACCTTTTCAACAAGCAGTGCTTGAATAACTAGACATCCACATGCAAAAAAAGAAGAAAGGGGAAAAAAAGAAAAGAAATGAATCTAGACACAAACACAGATCTTATACCCTTCACTAAATGAACTCAAATGGATCACAGGTCTGAATATAAAATGTAAAAAACCATAAAGTTCCTAGACATTCTATATAGGAGAAAATCTAGGTGACCTTAGATACATCACCAAAAGCTCAATCCAAGAAAGAAAAAAATTGATAAATTGGACTTGACTAAATGCTCTGCAAAGGACAGTGTTAAGAGAATGAAATCACATGCCACACACAAGAAGAGCATATCTGCAAAGCACATACTTGATAAAGGACTTGTAACCAACATAAACAGAGAACCCTTAAAATTCAAGAATAAGAAAACAAACCACTTAAAAATGGGCAAAAGGATGAAACAGAAATCTCACAAAAGAAGACACAGGGATGGCAAAAAAGCAAATGGAAAGCTGCTTAACACCTTAAATGATCAGAGAACTACAACCCATTCAAATGGCTAAAAACAAAAACATTGACAGCACCAAAATTTGGGGAGAAGGTAGAGCCACAGGAACTCTCTTTGCTGATGAGGATGCAAAATGATGCAGACACTTCGGAAAAAAGCTTGGAAGATACAAATCTAAAGGTAGTCTTTGTATACAATCTAGCTTACAATACAATCTTACTATAGGAGCACCACACTTCTAGGTATTTAGCCAAATGAATTGAAAATGTATGTTCATATCAGATAAAGGGCTGGTATCCAAAATCTATAAGGAACTCACCAAACTCTACACCAGAAAAACAACAAGATATGAACAGACACTTCTCCAAAGAAGACATCCAAATGGCCAATGGACACATGAAACAATGCTCAGCATCACTCATCATCAGGGAAATACAAATCAAAACCACACTGAGATATCACCTCACGCCAGTCAGAATGGCTAAAATGAACAAATCAGGAGACTATAGATGCTGGTGAGGATGTGGGGAAATGGGCACCCTCTGCTCAATGGGCACTGTTGGTCAGAATGTAAACTGGTGCAGCCGCTCTGGAAAACAGTGTGAAGGTTTCTCAAAAAATTAACAATAGAACTCCCCTATGACCCAGCAATAGCACTGCTAGGGATTTACCCAAGGGACACAGAAGTGCTAACACATAGGGACACATGTACCCCAATGTTCACAGCAGCACTGTCAACAATAGCCAAATCATGGAAAGAGCCTAAATGTCTATCAATTGATGAATGGATCTAGAAGATGTGGTTTACATATACAATGGAATACTACATGGCAATGAGAAAGAATGAAATCTGGCCATTTGTAGCAATGTGGATGGAACTCAAGGGCATAATGCTGAGTGAAATAAGTCAGGCAGAAAAAGACAGATACCATATGTTTTCACTCATAAGTCTAACAGGAGAAACTTAACAGAGGACCATAGGGGAAGAGAGAAAAATAGTTAAGGAGAGGAAGAGAGGCAAACCATAAGTTACTCCTAAATACTGAGAAAAAACTGAGGGCTAATGGGGGAAGGGCAGAGGAGAATGGGGGGTGATGGGCGTGGAGGAGGGCACTTGTTGGGATGAGCACTGGGTGTCATATGGAAACCAACTTGACAATAAATTATATTTTAAAACAATAAAATAAAATAAAAACTAAAAATAAAACTTTGAAGGGTTATACAAGAAAAAAAAAAAAAGAAAATGTATGTTCACACAGAACCCTGCACATGCATGTTCATAACAGCTTTACTTGTAACTCCCAAATTTGGCAGCAACCAAGATGTCCTTCAGGAGGTGAACAGATACATAAACTGGTCCACACAGTCAATGGAATAGAATTCAGTGTTAAAAAGAAATGAGGTATCAAGCCATGAACAGGCATGGAGAAAACTTCTATGAATATTTTTTAGTAAAAGAACCTATGGGTGGCTCAGTCGGTTAAGCGTCCAACTTCAGCTCAGGTCATGATCTCACAGTTCACGGGTTCAAGCCCCACGTGAGGCTCTGTGCTGATCACTAGCTCAGAGCCTGGAGCCTTTCTTCAGATACTGTGACTCCTCTCTCTGACACTCCCCTGCTCATGCTGTCTCTCTCCAAAAATAAATTTAAAAAAATTTTTTTAATTTTAAAAATTTTTTAAAAATAAAAAAATTTAAAAAGAACCTAGGTAGAAATGCTCTGTACTATATTATGCTAACTATATGATGTTCTGGAGGAGACAAAGTAATAGAAACAGTAAAAAGATCAGCAATCCTCCAGGGTTTGGAGATAGAGGGGCTGAGAGGCATGAATGGGTGGGGTGTAGGAAATTTTTAAGGCAGCGAAACTACTCTGTATGATCCTATAACTGTGTATATATGACCTTGTGTGTTTGTCAAGACCCAAAGCACTGCACAACACAAAAAGTGATCCCTTATTAAACTGCAGGCTTTAGTTGCTGATAATTGGTTTACTTTAACAATTGCATTGGATATACAGCCTAAATTGGGAATAACCGACATCCTGACCATATTGAGTCTTCCTATTCGTGACCATGAAAGATCTCTCCATTTATTTAGTCCTATGATTTACTATATCAAAATTTTGTAGTTTTCCTCATAAAGATCTTATACATACTTTATTAGATTTTTGCCTAATTTTTTATTTCATTTTTGATGCCTGAGTGGCATCAAAATGGTAAATCATTTGCAACAAATGTACCACCTTAATTTAAGATGTTAATAATGGGGGGGGGGGCGACTGGGTGGCTCACTTGGTGAAGTGTCTAATTCTTGTATTTAGCTCATGATCTCACAGTTCATGAGATCAAGCCCACGTCGGGCTCTGTGCTGACAGAGCGGAGCCTGCTTCGGATTCTCACTCTCCCTCTTTCGCTGTTTCTCCCCCTGCCATTCTCTCTCTCTCTCAAAATAAATAAACATTTTTTCTTAAAAAGGTGTTAGGTTAAATAGTGGTGTCAGGGGAATACATGAAAATTCTCTGCACTTTGTGCTCAATTTTTCTGGTCTAAAAAAATAAACCTATTAAAACGAAAAATAAAGAAAACCCTTTCCAGAATCTGTAAATGTAATAGAGTTAATGAGTTGTTACAAAACATAGTGAACTTATATTTCTATATAACACAGGCTGTATCATTTACATTGTCATGTTTTCTTTGAATTTGAATTTATAACACTAAAATTATATGTGAAGGAATAAATTCCAAGAGAAATGATTTAAATTGAATGATCAGTCCAGAATGGTCAAAGTTAAATCCATCTAATTGCTTTATTATATGCCGTTTCAGTGCCAAGTCAACATTCAGATTCAAATATAAAATACACCTATGTAGTTTTTATAATTTTAATTAGGGCTTAATCCATTTCTTCCATGAGAGCCAAAGGAAAGAGGAAGTGTAGTTAGTGACCAGCCAATCTTCAGTTAAACATTTTCCTTTTTTATTTTTTTAATGTTTATTTTTATTTTTGAGAGAGAGAGAGAGAGAGAGCGTGAGCAGGGGAGGGGCAGAGAGAGAGGGAGACACAGAACGTGAAGCAGCTCCAGGCTCTGAGCTGTCAGCACAGAGCCCAACGTGGGGCTCAAACTCACAAACCATGAGATCATGACCTGAGCTGAAGTGGGACGCTTAAATAACTGAGCCACCCAGGTGCCCTAAGTTAAATATTTTCCTTAAGAAATTTAGCTGTCAGTTCATTGGTGGCTGGCTGATCTCCTCTTTCACTAAAGGATTAAACCTAGTAGCTCTTCTGATCAATCGCCTCAGGATGAGGAACTCATGTGTAAAGAGTGACCGTTTTTTTAATCTCTGCAAATTTCTGCTTTTGATCCTTTGAAGGTATAAGTCCTATAGTCAAACGTTACTTTCTGCTAACGATTTTTCCTTAAGGGGGGAGGGAGGGCAGCGAGGGAGGGAGACAGAATCCAAAGCAGCTCCAGGCTCCAAGTTGTCAGCACAGAGCCCGAAGCCACGGTGAGATCATGATCCTGCCTACGCTGGATGCTGAACAGACTCAGCCACCCAGGTGCCCCTTTAAATTTTTTAAAAATGTTTTTACTTTTTCCTAACGTTTATAGACCATTTTTTCACGTACAGAATTGAAGTGTGCGGCTGACACGGATGCAGGAAACCACTCTGTATCAGTGTGTTTTTACAGCTTAGAAAGATAAGATGATGAACTCAAATGGGTCAAAATGCCACAAAATATGTCTTCATATTGGAACCCTGTGTGCCGAGAGCATCATTAGGGTTGAATAATGGACAACGAAGGGACTGCCAGCCTCGAGTCTGAGGGCGAAAGTGTATGCATAATGCTGCTTTGTTTACACAGATGTTCCTTGCAAGACATTTCACATAATAAAATAAGTTGCAACATTTATCTGTGTTCATTTTTCTGGAAGAAAGCCGATTAGAGCTGCTTGGTTAGGGCTGTTTCAAAATGAAATGTTTTTGAGGACACAAAACAGATGACAGCACTTTGATGTCTCCGTGTTGTGCTTCCGAAGAATGCACTGAAGGAAAAAGTGACCTGAGCCAAGTGGTCACAAAATTCATTGATCGAATCTCAGGGGGAAATGATCCTTCATCACCACATTGGAAGCCAGACCAGTAGCACACTGACTCATGCAAAAGTAGATGTAATTTCTTACAATACAGAACCTGTATGGTCTCTGCCGCTATCAACCACCTCGTGGCAGACTGCGTCATGGCAAGTCGGCGGGTGAATGGATCGGCTGCAAGAGGCTGACGCTTCTCTGACTGCGCTGACTCATCCGAACTTCATTCAACACGGTGAATGCTCCAATTTTTCATTGGAATAGTGTATCTCACCAGTTTGACATCTGCTTTCATCAAGCCAGTGATATTTCCACGAGTTGATCACTGCTCCATTTAAAATCTTGTGGTGTAGTTTATTCATCTCCCTCACTTTTTCCACTAATTGTGGCCTCCAGCAGTGCCTGCTTCTCAGTCAGCTCCCTCTGGTGGTAGTTTAATCATTTAGTTCCTGATGGTCTTGTTAAAGTTCTAAGTTGCCTAGAAGAAAATATCACCCAGCATGTCTGAGATGTGCCTGCCTTGGAGTGTGGATGTATGTATGGCATTTCCAACAATCAACAAGGAAACATAATGCCTATTATCGAGACGTACAAAAATGAGAAAGCACATCGTCCATTGGGCAAAAGTGTTCTGCAAGAGAATAGTAAATAACGAGTAAAACAAGGTAAATTAGGACTGAATCCATTTCTTTATTGCAGGTGCTTCAGAACCTTCAGCAAGCTCATGGAAATCAGGAACCTCTAAGACAAACAACAGTACCCAACAAAATTCTCTAGACTTCCATTACCTTTATGTGGATGTCTCCAAGGGGTAAGCATTCTTCAGAACTCACTTTAGAAAACGCAGAGTAAAATAGAGTACCGTAATACAAGCAAAGTGGTGTTAACGCAAAGTCTAGTGGCAATCCGTAAGAAGGGACTGTCTTTTACATAAGGGGGAAGTTAGAGAAGGCCTCTCTGATCAAAGAGAAAGCATGAGAGAAAAATAATTAACTAAACTTAAAAAAATGAAGACATGGAAGTGTATGTGTTTTTCTTGAAAAGAGTTATTTTGAATTTCTGTTCAGAAAGACAGGGGTGCCTGGGTGGCTTTGTTGGTTGAGTGTCTGACTCTTGCTCAGGTCATGATCATGTGGTCGCGGGATCGTGGTTGATAGTGTGTAGCCTGATTGGGATTCTTTCTCTCCCTCTCTCTCTGCCCCTCCCTTCTTAGTGGGCCTCTGTGGCCCGTGTCCTTCAGCATGTCTTCACCCTGGGAAGGCTGCAGTTATGTGTGCCGGCCACCGTCTCGCTGATGAGGTGTGAATTCAGCCTCCGGGAACACCTTCTTCCAAGCTGTTCATTTATTCTTTATTTTTTTCCTAGGCCTGCTTCATCCTATTTTTCTACTGTTTCTATTGTTACGTTCCTTAGGGTTTTTTTTTTTTTTTAACTCCCTTTAGTAGTTATCTACCTGTTTCTAGTTAATAAATCTCAATATTGATGCTCCCTACACCAAAAATTTTTGCTGTTATTTCTGTCTCCTGATTGGACAATGGTTGATACAAACCTTCTCAATATTTAAACTTTGCTTTTTCATTCTCCAATTATAGTCTTATAAATGGATACTGGTGTTTGGTATGCTATACAAACATTTTTACCAAGAAAAGTAAAATTCAAGGGTCTAACCCTACAATGCTCATTCATCGAGTGTCTCATGTAGATAAAGTGGGATAGGAGACCGAAGAAGAGAATGGTATTGGCTTTTCTTTTGCAATTACTTTGTTATTATATTATATATCATTATAATTAATATAAAATTATACTTGTTTCATTATACCATATACTATAGCATATTATGCATATACTATTGTTACTTGATAGCATCAAGCATAATCACCCCATGAAAATCATGTATAAGTTAATGGTTTTGCATTTTCATAATTTTATCCCATTCACCACACAATACAAAGAATACCACAAATGCAAAGAAATTTTTATTTAAAAGAGCCTGCATTGAAACAAAAAGAATGGTCATAAATAGAGATAAATACAGACTGAATTTTCCATTCTGCTTTTTTCTCTTAGGAGTATATAACAGATGTTTTTCTACATTGCCATATATTTTTCATTGTGTAATTTTTAATATCTGTATCATATTCCATTTGAAAGAATCCACAATTTACTTAAACTCCTTCCTTATTGTTTTAATATCTTGCCAGAGATTTTACAAAGTGATGGAAGGTATTTTGGCCAGTGTTAGAACCAGAAAAGAAGAAAGGCATTTTGACTCCTGACTGCAGGGAATGGATTTATTTGAGGTTCCAAGCGGAAAGTTGGGTTATAGTAGACTCAGAATCTTGCAAATTCATGGGTGCCAAAGCAAATAGTAAAAGCTTAATCATAGAGCTTCTTCCAGTGTACCTACCCAATTCATGGGACCAAATTAAGCCTTCCTAAAAACTTCCTAGACTACAAGACATACTACCTTTCCCATCCACACACACACTGAAAGAGACAACCCTTGAAGTTCAAAGTCTAGATAAATGAGCAACTGGAGAATAAAAGAGAAGATAAAATCAATGACCAATATTAGCTAACCACAGTATAATGTAAGTTTTCCATTTTGACTACAATGCTATATGCAAAGCTCGCTGTTAATAAACAATTCTTGCTGGTATAAATGGACGACTGGCTTCCACTTTAAATGGCCTCTTTCATTACCATTTGTCAGGTAGTCCTATCATATTTAGTTTGGCTATATCTCTTCCCTCCCCCATCCCCCTCCCTTTCCATATCGCTATGGTTCAATAGCCCCATGTTTAATTTGATCCTCTTCGTGGCTTTCCTGATTTAATAATAATACTTATTTTAAAATGTAAAGAAGCAGAGGTTCCGACGCATATGCATTTGATTTTCAGAGCTGATGCAAAAAAGAAATGTGATCGAACTGCTTCTGGCATGCACGTTTCCATAGCGATTTAGCACTGTAGACTCCTCCTTCCTTCTTGAAACATTTTCTCCTCTTGCATTGGGTACCACCCCCCTGTCTTAGTTTTCCTCATACCTCAGAGCTGCATGTCTTCAGCTGTATTTCCTGGCCCCTACTTTCCTGAGCCTCAGGGTCAGATTCCCTCACACACTAGTTGTCATTCTTTCCCATCTGTCTACACTCACTTCCTATGTCTTATCCAGCCCCATGGTTTCCAATGTCACCTTTCTTTTACATTTCCCGTGTCTCCTCCTCGGTTTGAGACTCTCCAGTCAGCTTCCTCAACACCCTTACTTGGATGTCCAAAAGGCCCTTCAAACTCAAGACTCAAGTCTTGACTTGATTCGCTCTACCCCCAAATTTGCTTGTAGCACATCTGGATAAATCTTAGTAAATAAGAGCACTACTTGCCCAATTTCTCAGGCCAAAACCCAAGGAGTGTCACTCTTCACTTCCCAGCACATATACATATGATAATCCAGTCCTGATGATTCTGCTCTCAAAGCATAATGCAAATCCATCCATTCATTTTTCAGCCAAGCCACCATCACTTTACACCTTCATTATTACAGTTGCTTTGTAATCAATCTCCTTCCTCACCTTGACCTTTGTCTTTCTAGAGCAGGGTTTCTCAACAACAGCACTTCTGACTTTTTAGGCCAGATAATTCCTCGTTGTGGAGAGCTGTCTTGTAATTTGTAGGATGTTTATCAATATCTCTGGACTCTTCATTAGACGCTGGTAACACCCCCCCCCCCCCCCCCGCCATCCCTGCATCTGTGACAACCAAAAATGTCTCAGACAAGGTCCCGGTCTAGCCTAATATCTCCTTGGGACAAAAACCATGTGCGCACACACACACTTACACATACATCATTTAGAATCTTGAGTCTGCATCATACAGTACTAGTGTGATCCTTTAAAACTATAAATCACATAAAGTCTTCCCCTTGCTCGAAGGCTTCTGCAGTCTTCCTTTTATACTGGGACGAAAACGTAAATCCTTTTTCATGGCCACTAAGACCTTCTATGGTCTGGTCTCCGTCCCTCCACACCTTTCCCACCAGCTTCACCCGCTCCACCTCACTACACGGTAAGTCTTCTTGCTCTTCCTCACCCAAGCTTAGTCCCTCTCTTGGTACTTGGGCTTGGTATTTTCTCTCCCTAATAGACTTTCCCCAAATTCTTCCAGTGAATGATCGCCTCATTTCATTCAAGTTTCACTCCAATATCCCCTCCCAAAAGAGGCCTTCTCTAAACATTCTATCG